>JAQOWM010000450.1:0-83123 GCA_029041755.1 Resseliella maxima | reverse complement strand
CTCTTTTTCATGCGTCCATTTTTTCCTTGGCAACAATGTAACTAAATATTCATTTCTCCACTGTTGCCAGAAGTTCTCAATTATTTTCTTTTGCTCTTCGAATATTCGTTTCAATGAAGTGTTTGTTTTTTCTGGCACTGACATTTCTGGTGGTAAAATAAATGGCTCTTGAATTAGAAAATGCGCTGGTGTAATTGCTCTATAGTCCGATACATCATCGTTTAATGCATATATTGGACGAGAATTTAGCACTGCTTCTATTTTCACTAGAAGTGTAATTAAATATTCGTATGTGTAACATTTTGTTCCCAACATACGTTTTAAATGAAATTTTGCTGATTTTACAGCTGCTTCATAAATACCACCCTGATGTGGTGCTGCTGGAGTCATAAACTTCCAATCTGTACCATTTTTATTTAAATGCTCTACCACATCAGGTGTAGTCCAATTTTTGAATGCACATTTCAGCTCTTTATTTGCTCCAACAAATGTCGTTCCATTATCACTATAAAGTTTATTGACATGCCCTCTTCTTGATATAAATCGCTCGTAGCATGCAATAAATGCTGCTGAAGAAAGGTCGGTTACTGCGTCCAAATGAATGGCGCGAGTCACCAAACACACAAACACAGCAATCCATGCTTTGCTCTTGTTTGTTCGACTTTTATAGCGCTCTGCTATTTCAATTGGTCCGGCATAATCGACACCAGTAAATAAAAATGCTCTATTTCGATTTACACGATCTTTCGGTAAATCTGCCATTAATTGCTCTTCAAATTTCTTATTGTATCGCACACATGTTATACAATTATGCAGATACAGTCGCACTTCATTCCTGATTTTTGGTATCCAAAAATTGTTACGAATGCACTGTATCATTACTTGCACCGAACCGTGTAATGTTCTATTATGTGCTCTTTCGATTATTAAATAGCTCAATCGTGTCTTTGATGGAATTATAATTGGGTGCTTCATATCATATGGTATTTCAGCAGCACCAATTCTTCCACCAACTCGCATTATTCCATCGTTATCCATGAAAGGATGCAATTCCTTCAATTTACCTTGCCCGAGTATTTTATTAGATTCCTTTTCATTCTTTTTTTCGAATAGAATCTTATATTCATGCGCATAAAAATGTTTTTGCTCTGCTCGTATAAAATAATTTAATGCTTTAATTTTTTCCTGTTGATTTGGCAACTCAACTAATTTCTTGATTTCTTTCAAATCAATAATAGATGATGGTTTTTGATATTCTTTGTTTCGACAATTTGCACAAAATCGAAACACATAAGACATTATACGCACCAACTTATCCAAGTTGTTGGTATAGTCTATTAAATTGATGCACATTGGTTTATTATCAATAAATTCTTGAAATTTCTGTAAGTAGACATTAGCTACAGACACATTTAGCACTTTCATTTCCAATTTACCTTCCAATGAAATGTTTTCTGCTCTAAATTCCATTGGTTTTGGCCAATTTTCTTGTGGCTGTCTTAACCAAGAAGGCCCATGCCACCATAGCTCATTATTTATGATTTCCTTTGATGAAATTCCTCGACTTATCAAATCGGCCGGATTTTCTTTTGTTCGCACATGACCCCATCTTGATCTGTTGGTCAATTCACAAATCTTTTTTACTCGATTTGCAACAAATACTTTTAATTGATGCACTGGATGATTTATCCATTGTAGGGTAATCATTGAATCGCTCCATAAATAATATTCAATATTTTGCCATTCCATCGCTCTGATGGTTACAGCAAACAATTGGCTCAGTATTTCTGCAGCTGCTAGCTCTAATCTAGGAATTGTTACCGATTTAATCGGTGCAACTCTTGATTTAGAAGCAATTAAAAATGAATGAATTGCTCCATTTTCATCGATGATTCGTGCGTATATATTTGCTCCATATGCCTGCCCCGAACTGTCGGCAAATCCATGCACTTGAATTCGCCTTACATTATTCGTTTGAATCCAACGAGGCACCTTTATCTTTTCCAATTCTTTGATGTCGGCCCAAATTTGTTTCCATTGCTCGGCTATGTTTTCAGGAACAATTTTGTCCCAATCTAATTGCTCTTTCCAAAGTGATTGGACTAATAATTTTGCTCTTATAATTACCGGTGTTAAAAAACCAACCGGATCATATAACTGACTTATCTTGCTTAGTATATTGCGCTTCGTCAAAACTTCATCGATTTGCGCACAATTAACAATGTAAGTCAATTCATCGGTTGTAGTGATCCATTTTAACCCCAATACGGATGTTATTCCTTGCTCGTTTAGTAGAACTGATTCAACAATTTCTTCTGATAATTCTTGCACTAAGAAATTGCTGTTTGATCGCCATTTGCACAATGGGAATTGGGATTTAGTCAACACAAATTGCATTTCTTTGGCTAAATTCACTGCCTTTTGTTCATCTTCTGCCCCAGTCAAAGCATCATCCATATAGAAGTCATTCATAATGGCCTGCACTGCCAATGGATATTCTTTTTCTAATAATTTTGCTCCTGTTTGCATTGCTTTTACCGCAAGATATGGAGATGAAGCAAGTCCATATGTCACAACAACCAAACAATATTCTTTCAATGGCTCATTTCTATTTTCGCGCCAAAAAATACGCTGTAAATTCCATTGCTCTTTATTAATTTTGACTTGCCGATACATTTTCTTTATATCGGCACTTACAGCTATCTTATGCCGTCGAAAACGCATTAAAATTTCCACTAGCTCTTTTTGCAATTTTGGGCCAACAAATTGTGCACTGTTTAACGATATGCTCTCATCAGTTAAACAGCTGCCGTCAAACACTACTCTAAATTTACCAGACGTTGTAACACCATGATGTGGAATGTAGTATACATTCTCATTTTCATCCGGTTGCTTCGTTGCAAGAATCATATGATTCAACTGCTCATATTCGCGCATAAATTCTATATATTTCTCTTTAAATTCATTGTCTTTTTCCATTCGCGCTTCTAATTGGAAAAATCGTCTTTTTGCTCGCACTTTTGAACTTCCAAGTTTCAATATTGTTGGTTTCATCGGAATTTTGACAACAAATCGTCCGTTTTCCTCGCGATAGTGAGTATTTTCAAACATTTGCTCTACCAGCGAATGCTCTGAATCTGGTTGATTGCACAATTGTAAATCTTCAAAATACCAAAATCTTTTTAGCATATCATCTACTTCATTCAGATTTACCGTAAAAGTATTTCTTTTAACTTTTTGCTCTTTTAAGTCATGCAGCTCTTCTTCTCCTACACGACCAAAAACCAAATTGCCCAATTTTGATTCCTGTGAAACCAATTTTTTGCTCAATTTTGTTATTTTTTCTTCAATTATTTCTGCCCAAATTTCTATTCCCAAAAGAATAGACACATTATCTGCTCTCCAAAACATTGGATCAGCCATTCTTTCCTGCAATTGGCTGACAATTGCCTCCTTTGGAATATTAGCCTCAGGCAAAATTGGTGCCCAACTATTGGATTTTGGCAATATCCAGAATTCTGCATCAATCCTATTTTCATTGCCCTTTGCAAACCATGGTTGAATACTGGCTTGCACTTTCTTTCTAATATGTATTGCTCCATCATTGATACCAACCACTGTACTATTGGTTTTAATAGCTCGTGAATTATGATATCGAATTACACGATTTTTCAACAAATTCGGTACTGCACCCGAATCGCACAATGCTCTATAAATACCAATTAATTCGTTATCAATATATAATTTAACCATTGCCGTTGGCAAGACAAATGTACAACAATTGCTTCGCCCCAATGCGGCATTGGTTACTTGCACGCTTAGTCATTGATTTGCACGTTGAAATTTCTTAACATTGCTCTTTATGTCTTTCACAACCACCGTTGCTGCTGGTTTGTTCATTGGATTTTTTGTACATAACAATGAATTATGTTTTTCACCGTTACATCGTTTACAACCGTTAGAATAACATTGCCGAGCCGAATGATGTGGCTTCAAACAATTATAGCAAAGCTCATTTTTGCTTGCAATATTTTTGCGCTCGGTTATATTCGAAATTTCCTTATATTTTGGACAATGAATGATTGCATGCTTTTCTTTGCACATAAAACAATTATCATTCTCCTTTTGCCCATTATCTTTGCTCTGAGTATGCTCAATTTTACTTCGTTTTGAATTCGAATCTTTTTCATTATTGTTGCTCTGGAATGGCCTTTTACGATTTTCTTTATTTTGTTTGTTTACCATGTAATTTGCTCCTTGCAATGCCTTAGCATGCTGATCCAGAAAATTCAACATATCCTGAATTGTTGGGCGCTCTGAAGTTCGACCCAACTCATATATTTTTCGTGTTTCGCTATCCAATTTGTCATGCAAAGAATGTACGAAAAATATATCATAATGCTCAATAGGATGTTTCAACGCTCTTAATTGTCGCAGTACTTCGTTCGTTACATTGCTCATTTTTTGCAACATTCTGCTCGATGCTGTTTCTAAGTATGGTAAATCGTAAAACTTCCACAATAATTCCTTTGTTATTTGAAATTCACGATTATATAATTCCTTCATTCGTGCCCATACTTCGAGATAGGTTTCATTGGCACCATCCCAGTCACCAAAATCATTTAATGCTTTGCCCTTTAATGACTTTCGCAAATACTGAAATTTAATTGAATTGGCCATAGTCTTGTCATTGTGAACAGCATGACAAAATCGATCATGAAATCCTTTCCATTTCGTGATTGTACCGTCAAATTCGCCCCAACTATTTTCCAATTGCTTGTTCTGCACTTGAACGACAATTGGTTGCCCGGATTGCACAGTAGTTTTAATTTCTGGTTCAGGAGTTGGTAGATTTGCTGCCAAATCCACTTCCTCCCCAATCACGGAAGGTTCATTACTTTCCAATTCCAAGGATTGTATTGCACTTTGTTCATTTTCTAGTTTCATGATTTGCTCATTAAATGACAATAACGCTGATGCATATTGACTTTCAACCCATTCATATTGTTGTTTTTGCTCTTTTGTCGGTACATTTTGACCAAATTTCAGTTGATTTGATTGAAAATTTTTCCATTTATTTCTCAAACGGGATCGATTCACTTTTAATTGCTCGATTGTCAATGCCCGAAATTGTTCATCATTTCGTGTTAGCATAAACAATTTAATCACTGCTCTTTTACTTTTCGTTGCCACTTCCATTTTTCAGTTATTCACTTTTATAAATTTGTCACAACACGTTCGAACACTTTGCGATGCAAATTAATAATGATTGACACTTGATTGCGTCCATTCGCTTAACTCTTTTCAAATGCCGCATCATTCTTTCTTTCTACTCTGCTCAATCATATGCGCTCATGCGAATCATTAGTTTCGCATGCGGAACAACATCCGAATTACCAATACATTTGCATCACAATATATACGTCATTGTGTTCATTTCTGCTCTATCTTTGCGTCTCTTTTTCATTGCGCATTCTTACAAGCTATATCTCATAATAACTTAACTTGACGACAAAGCTCTTTCGCTATTGTTTATTTTCACTTCCCATAGCTTACTTTGCTCTGTTATTTGAATTCCCTATTAAATTCATATTGCTCTTTATAACTGCTCATTTTTCTGGGTAATTGTGAAATTCGTTTTTTCAGTTGAATCTAACGCCAGTTGCTATTAACTGAATTCTAATAAACTCAACTCCTCTACATTGCCCTTGTAAATCATGTTCCCTGTTGAAATTCATGCCAATTGCTATTAATTGAATTCTAAGAATTTCAACTCCAAAATTCGCTCTCTTACTATTAGCTCTCAGTCAAAATTCACGCCAATTGCTATTAATCGGATTCTAATAATTTCAACTCTAAAATTTGCTCTGTGTTGTAGTTAGCTAACCATTCCCACGACTCTTCTATCTGGAAATAAAGACTAGAAGAAAAAAACACAAAAAACCGAAAAACAATTCCAAGAAATGTTACACATTTCTTCTTTACTTTGCTCTGATTGCACACATTGTGAAATCCTGAACTTCGCTCTATTGTGCTCAATAAAAATCACATTCGAAGGACCAAAATGTTCAGTCTACTTACGGTTTTAAGCTAGTTTTTTCTCTTTCTGCAAATAACTTAATCTAATCATAATAAAATACTTTCATTTATCTTATTTTTATGTTTCTTTTATTTTAATGAATTATGAATTGTGAGTGGAAAATCTGCGCTAGATAAAAAACCACTCGATGAGATGCTCACTGCTCTAATGCTCTTACTGAACTAAACTGAACTGCCCTATTCAGCGTATACATATACTACTTGCTCTTATTCGCAACCGCACATTGTTGCGCAAACCGCTTATTGATTTTTATTTCTTAGAATTCTCGAACAAACGGCTTTGCACATAGCCGTTGTTCGATACATACTGAAAGCAATTTTTCAGTACCTGTCAAAATATCAGTCGAATTTACACTCAATGTGAATGTTTGTCTATTAATGTTTATGATAAAAAATCATCGAAAATTATCAATTTCTAACAAACATTTTTTTCTCTTTCATGGAATTTTTTTTTCGATTAGTTGTTCAAATATGTTCATAAATTTTTATAATTTTATTTCAGAAAAACTCTCCCTTCGTAAAAATGAAATCATTTTGAACTATAGTATTCTTTTATATTTGTCGATTTTTTTTCATTCATTTTAAATTTTTTGAAAAAAAAAAAAAAAAAAAATTCATTTATTACATCGTACATTTTCGCGTTCTCTATTTGTGTGCGATTTCATTAATGACACGTACTAATGCAAAATGATTGCATAAAATGCCGTGAATCTGTCAGGCACTGAAAAATGAACTGAAATACTGACACGTATTGAAGAGATTTGCAAGTACTGAAAAGTACTGAAAATTGATTTTCAGTAGTAATTCGCCCCTTGATTCCAATATTCAATTTATTTTCCAAATATGAAAACAATTGATAAGCAATTGTTAGGAACTTTTGATTTAATCTGTCGATTATTGGCAAATAATTTTGTGGTTTGTGTTTCAGGAGCCGAACCTATTCAGACCTAAATAGATATCTATTGAGCAATGTAGACAAATGTTTGAATTCACGGTACTAGACTTTAAACGATCCCATAGACTTGGCTCCTGAAATACAATAAGATAATACCACCGAAATTTACTTTTAAAAAAGAATGTGATCCTCACAATATGAAACCATTTTTGCGCGCTCTAACATAACAAAATGTGCATTCGGTAGAACATAAATGTGCGTTCGGATATACGACATAGACCGTCACTATAGGATGTGTTCAACACACAAACAATTGTCAAATACATAACAATACACAATACGATTAACATAGCACAGAGGTAAAAGGAAAATAGCTGTATTTCAGGAGCCAAAAATCTCAAACACTTTTCGTGATATTGTTTATTAAATTAAATTGAAATAAAAATTACAAATTTACAATAAATATTTTTCAACAACAAAGATGTGTTGTAATATCTGTTTATATTGCTTGTGTAATACAAATTATTATATCACAATACGAAAATACGTTGTTACTTTCAAACAATTGTTGACAAGTGTTCAAAAACTCATTTGACGCAGAATGTGAAGGCGCGTAGTTGATGCGTACTTTGTGTCAGACGTGTATTTAATATATACCTAATTCTGACAGAGACGCGTAGTGTTTTGGGTTGCATCGCTTTGAAACTGAAGACCTGGCTCTCGATAAGGTAAGGCGGAGAAGAATTGTTAAGGGCCGTCCATTACAATACAGACCAGACGCTAAAGGTCATTAATGGTCTTTAAATGATTGTTGTTGAATCGGCTATTGTCTTCGATTTTTTGTAGTGAGTATGAAACCTTCGAAATCATGCTCTGGCAAACCGATCTGTCAGTTTCTCTCCACTTTCGCTTGATTCTTCCGACCAACTGATGTTCGATTTTAGCTTCTCAGCCCTTCTCATACTCCATACGTTTCAGAACAGTCCAGAAATCTTTGACTGATCATGCCTTCGGAACGTTTTGAGGATTGTCTTTTTTCGATACAAATGGTATGTTTTGTTCAGTGAACCAATTTAAGGCAAGAATTTATTGATTTATGTGTCGCTGCTGGTCGAATTAACGGTAATGAAACATCATTCGATGAAATCGCCACCCACACCAACACTTTTTCAATGTTATCAGTGTAGAAACCATCATTTGCACATCAATTCACGGTGTGAAAAAATTAAGTAAAATCCATCAATCAAAATGATGAATTTTCCGTTTGCCGCTTAGAGAACAACTACATGTTGGCATTATTTCCAACAGTGTCGGTCTATACTTCTGTATACGTTATTTTTCTTCGAAATGCAGTGATCTGTAGATTGATCTATACAAAATTTTTGTGAAAATATCCGTGTTGATTGACCAACCTTTTGGTGAACAGCCAGTTTTGGTGGACAACCAGATTTTTTCTGGTTGCTTACCTTCACGACAGTCATTTATAACACGATAAATGGTTCTGCATGAGATTGGATTGTTTTTAAATACATGAAGAATTTCTTTAGTACTCAGTTCACCAGAAAGGTTTGAAACAGACTTGCGTCACTCCAGTTTGACATTGTCAATGAAAAAATATGCATAATTGAGTTTTGACAGTAAAGTAGGAATACCTTTAACTCTATTGTATGCATTGGTTGACATTTTTGTGTTTGTTTTTGCATCGCAATTTTGTTTATGCATTTTTCGAATCATTTTTAAATATTGGTTTCACAAAAGAAGATTTCCACACACACATACACACAATGAATAAATTGACAGAATGCCAAAGTTGGCAAAGTGCAAGAAAAAGTTGACATTTTTTGATTTTCCAGATACACCATACATTTTCAGGCCAACTTTGGTTGACATTTTGACAGTTCCAATTTTTACTTGGCATTCGGTCAGTTTATTTAATGTGTGTGCATAAGCTAGGAACATGACCAAATTTAAGTGATTTGTTCAAACATAGATTTTTGGAATAATTGTCTGCTCTCAAGCTTCAGCTTGATACCAAATCAAACAAAAAACTTCTTCCATACTCGAGAGGTAAGCAAAGACGCAGCCACAAAATTTCTGATATCATTTTTTTAATGTATATTAAAAGTAATTAGGTTTTAAAAACGTAAACAAATGTTATGAATGCCGATGTGAACGGAATTTTGCATAATATTTAATTGGATTTATTAGTTTTAATTCTAAGTTTGGATTCGCAACGTTCCGAGCACTTCTGAATTTAAAACATTTATTTACATTCTTAAAATACAATTTTTTCTGAAATTCATCACAAAAATGATATTAGACATTTTGTGGCTGCGTCTTTATTTCGTCTAAAATTCATAAAATCCTTAGAGCCGTCTTTAAGAAAAAGTCAGGAGGCCAATTGTGTGAAGTAAGTTTTCAAGTAAGGTCAATCACATCTAAATAACGTGATATTTCATGTATTTTTATGGCGTCATTGTTTCAAGGCATTTTCAATGATATGGGTATCTAAGACTTGTCGATTGGTTTGGTCACAGTCATTCTTGGCCTTGTGGGAGTCGGTCAAAGACAAATACATGATTTCGGGGAGACGCTTTGAAAATTTTTCAAGATATCATAAGTTAGCAGTAACTAACAAGGAAAAACAGAAATGTTGGCTACATTTTCGAATGGCTATAATTTGAGCTCGAGTGGTTCATTTTTCGGGAGTCACACTTTATTTTCATCAGAATGACATCAAATTTATTATGATTTCGTATTTTAGTGAGAAAATGGGATTCTCGATGAAACCCGAAAGAGACTTTGCACTTAGTAGTAGTGATAAATATATTCACCGAGTTTAACACTCAAAATTTGAGTTCATATTTTTCAACAAAAATTTCTTTGCGAATTTGTCATACTATTGTCAATGTTACAGCAATCAATGCACTTAAAGTTCGGCTTGTGTTTATGTATATGAGCTCTATTATTTTATTATTGCTATTATCTTCGCCTAGTGTGGAAAATACCATGTTGTTCGGAGTCAAAGGTTATTCTTGTTTGCTTGTCAGTGAAGAACTGAACTTTATTTCAATAAAAGAATTTAACATACAATGTGGAGACGCACCGCAGTGCCGCCTCACGTATAATCTTATAAGCATATTGTCAAAGGTGTTACCACCTTTGAACATCCTCCCCCCCCCTGAACGGAGTGAGGTCACAATATAAAATTCAAAATATTTCTACAAATCAATACATAATTGCAAATCATTTCTTAAACTAAATCGTTTCTTTCTAACTCCGTTATCAACGTTTCGCACTGCTTGAGTTCTTCCTTCATTCGCTCGTGGACTGTATTCATTCGCTCATACAATGTGTTCTTAATCAATCGGTTGCTTCGTTCGGTAACCTTACTAATTTCGTAATGGGTCGCACAAGTTCGGTAGTTGGTGTCTTCAACTTAACTGATCGCACTAAATTATCTGCTCCTGGATAAGTTTCAATTACTCGCGCAATAGGCCAAATGCCCGGTGGTGAATTATCAATTTTGAGAATGACTAAATCACCCACCTCAATATTACATTCTTTCTTATTCCATTTGTATCTGTTCTGTAATGTACTAAGATACTCTTTACGCCAGATATTCCAAAAATCCTGTTGGATTTTATCAAGAATTTTTTGTTGCTTGATTTTATTCATCGGTATATCGCTCAAATCTGTAGACAATGGTTGAATTGTTCGCTCGCCAATCACCGCATGTGCTGGTGTTAAATAGTTTAAATCAGTCGGCTCATCTGATAATGGAACAAGTGGACGGCTGTTTAAAACTGCTGTTATTTTTGCAAATAACGTCTGATATCGCTCAAATGTAAGGATCTGGTTGCACAACAACCGCTTCATATGATGTTTCGCTGATTTGACAGCTGATTCCCACATTCCTCCGTGATGAGGTGCTCTCGGTGTTACAAATTTCCATTGAATCCCTTTACCATTCAACCAGTTGTTCATTTCTTCGGATTGCCAAGTCTTCCGAATATCGCACAATTCGTTATTCGCTCCAATAAAATTCTTAGCATTGTCGCTCAATAATGCTGCTGGCATTTGATAAATGGATGCCAATCGTGCTAAAGACCATAAAAATCGCTCTGTGGTCAAATTAGAAACACACTCAATGTGTACCATTCTCGTTGACATGCACACGAAAACTGCTGCATATCCTGTATCAATTGATTTACATCGCCCTTCATATCGTTTAACTTGAATCGGCCCAAAATAATCCACACCACAATATGCAAATGGTCGTGAATTTGTCAATCGTTCTTTTGGTAAATCGCTCATTAATTGGTTTCGCTCTGTTTTTGCATATCTCGTACAGTTAATACATCTTTTAACTATTGTAACTGCGGCCTTTCTTGCTCCTATTATCCAATATTTCGTTCTAACATAATGCAACATTAATTGCAAATTTCCGTGAAGTGTCTCCTTATGAGCTTCTTCCAATAATCGCACAGTCATACTTGAACTTGCTGGTAGTATAATTGGGTATTTCTCGTCGTATGTGACATTCAAATTTGTCAACCGCCCTCGCACACGCATAATTCCATTTGAATCTACAAAGGGATTTAATCGTACCAAATTACTTGTTGATTTGATTTCATCTTTTCGCTCTAATGCTGCCAATTCTGCACTAAAACATTTCAATTGCGTATACTTTATCCAATAATTCGTCGCACAATTTAATTCATTTGTCGTTAATATTCCCAACGTTTGGGTTCCCTTTTGTTCCATCGTTTTTCCTTTCGTAACTTTCTTAAATAAATTCTTAAGCAATGGAATAGCTTTCATAACATAAGCTGTCACTCGCATTGTTTTCTTCATCACACTATATCGCTCTAATAAGGGTACCTCACTTATCGATAGCCATTGCTTCTGATTTACACTCATAATGCCCTTTGATACTGGACGATATTCGCTCTGCACTATATCTTGTTCATCCGTTGACATTTCTTGTGTTTCTTGCATTTTGTCTTCGACTCGTTCAAACATAAACTGCGGACCATTCCACCATAATTGATTTTCAATCAATTCGCTCGGCTTCAAACCTCTTGAAGCAATATCAGCTGGGTTCTGTTTCGTATGGACATAATTCCATCGCTCCTTTTCTGTTTTTTCTTGTATACTGCTTACTCTCTTTGCAACGTATGTCTTTAGTGTCGATGGACAACTTGCTATCCACGCGAGAGTAATCTTTGAATCTGAATAGCACTGGTATGGAACATATTCCAAATTGCATTTCTTTCGCACATTTCTCATTAATTTCGCTAGTAAATTCGCCCCACATAACTCTAATCGAGGAATGCTCACCGTTTTAACTGGTGCCACCTTTGTTTTGGCTGCTAATAAATTGCCCCAAATTGAGTTGCTACTCGTACATCGCACATAAATTGCTGCCGAATATCCGATCTCGGATGCATCACAGAACCCGTAGAGACTAATCTCTCTCCCCTTTGTTGTTTGAATCCATCTAGGCACTTCTACTCTATTTATCGCACTTAAATTCGTATAAAATGTCAACCATGCCTGTGACGTTTCTTTATCTAGTGGCTCATCCCATGTCACTTTCGACTTCCACAATTTCTGTAAAAAATGTTTCGCTCTAATTACAATTGGCGCTAAAAATCCACTTGGGTCGTAAATCTTAGCCACCGCGCTAGAAATTGTCCGTTTTGTAATCGGTTTCTCATTTTTCCAAGTCTTTTCTATCGAGAACTTGAACTGATCTCTCATTGGATCCCATTTTAAGCCCAAAATCGATGTTGATTCTTCTTTTAAATCCATCCATTGATCTTGATTGACTACCTCTTCGCCCAATTGTTGCAATATTTCTGGACAATTTGTTTTCCATTTGCCAAGCTCAAATTTGGCCTTTCCAAGCATCGCTCTTAATTCTTTGTGTAATTCGATTATGTCTTCTCTTGTATCTCCACCTGACATATAGTCATCCATATATCGCTCATTGATTGTTGCTTGCGCTGCTCTTGGATAATCGCTCATATATAATTCGGCTAAATATAGCATAGTTTTCACGGCTAAATATGGGCTGGATTTCATCCCAAATATGACTGCTTGCAGCACGTATTCTTGAAGCGGCTCATTCTTACTGAAACGCCAGAGAATTTTTTGAAACTTTAAATCCTCATCGTTCATTCGAATTTGCAAAAACATCTTCTTGATGTCCGCTGATAGCACAAACTGATGGAAACGGAAACGCATTATTATATCTGTCAACTTTGTTTGCAAATTAGGACCAGCTAATTGAATATCGTTGACTGATTTTCCGTTTGTTGTTGCGCAGCTTGCATCATTAACGACTCTAAAACGTTTCGTTACAGGGTGATGTGGTATGTAGTATCCTGTTTCTGATCGCTCCTTTTCGTTTGCTAGTCTCATAACCTCTGTCGATAATAATTCGCGCATCGCACTGTGATACAATTCTCGAAGTGTTGCATCATATTCTAATCTTCGCTCTAATTGGAGAAATCTTCTGTACGCTATTTGCTTGGAATCGCCTAATGTCGCACCTTTAATCAGTGGAAGTCTTACTATAAATCTTCCATCGATCGTCTAGTTGTAGTCTCTTTATAATAATCTTCTGCTCTTTGTTCATCTTCTGATAAGATTTGTTCGAAATCGCACTTATAAGATATACGATGCGACTTCTTTGAATGCTCTTTGACGACTGTCCTCAACTTTATTCATTACTCTTTACAATGTGATGCTTATAATCTATGTTCTTATTTGAATGTGTTGATTCACATTACACCTTCCCTTTTTGATAAATTTACATTTTTGTTTTTTTTTTCTTTTTATTTATTTTCATTTATTTCATTATTGGTTATGCTTAAATTTAATTTTTATTTGTAATTTTCTATTTTATTTAATTCTCATTTTCTATTTTATTTAATTCTCATATTTTGATTTCATTTCTCTTCTCATAGAAAAAAACATGGATGTAAATTTAGGATTAATACATAATAATTCGATTTTTATGAATTTTATATAATTGCTTATTTTCTAATTCGATTACAACGTTTGATCCCACTACATCTTTTATTTCAAAAGGACCGTCGTAAATGAAACTAAATTTATCATATGGTTGTTTTACAATTTTTATCCAATCTCCTACTTTTACGTCAATTGGATTCGCTTTTTTATCAAATGTCTTTTTATTATTTCTTTTCATCCTCTCAATCAATTCCACAGTCTCATCATATACAATTTTCATTTTTATTTCGCATTCCTTGACATAATCGTCAATGTTATATTTCTGTTTTGTAAAATTTCATTCGGAATATTATTCTTTCTCATGAAAACTATTTCATACGGAGTGTATTTATTCAATAATGATTCATGTTTTGTTGTGTTATAAAAAAATTGGAAATAGTGTAAGAAAGCATCCCAGTGATTAAGCTTTCCATTTAAAAATTTTCTCAAATATTCATTCAAGGTGCGGTGATTTCGTTCGACTCCACCTACCGTTTCGTGATGGTAGGCAGTTGATAGATTATGATTTACTTTCAGTAGTTTACATAGTTCAGAGATAATTGAATTACGAAATTCCGTGCCCATATCTGTTTTGATACCTTTCATAGGACCAAAAATCAATACGAATTTCTCAAATATAGCTTTTGCTATTTCTTTTGCACTTTTATTTGCAATTGGAATGATTACTAAATACTTCGACATTTCGTCAATGATTGTGATAGCATATTGGAATCCATTATCTGATTTTAACATAGGGCCAATCGTATCAATCTGAACCAAATCAAATGGTTTCAATGGCGTAGGAGTAATTTCGAGTTTTTCGATTGTTTTTCTATTGGGTGTTGATAATTTACACGTGTGACAATTTTTGACAAACTTTGAAATATCTCGAGACATATTTCTCCAATAATAATAGTCTTTTAATTTTGCGAACATCTTCTTATGTCCAGAATGTCCTCCAAAAATCTCATCAAGGTGAAATTTTTCCAATAGTTGTTTTTGCTCATTTGCATTTTGTACTTTAATTGGTGAATTTATCAATATTATTTGTAATTTATTCAGGATTTTGTGACATGTATGTTTAAATTCTGTGATTGTATATAATTTGAATATTATATCATGAAGTGGCCATTCAATTTTTGTAATTTTTGCGGCGCTTGTTTCGCTTTCTAGCTTCGAAAGAAGTGTTTTTAAATCAACTTTTTCGTTGTCAAGCCCAATTGTAAATTCAAAAAATTTTTTATGATTTTTGTAAGCACATAATTTAAACTTTATTGGAATTTTGTTTTCATTCAATGTATAATTTGTAATACGCACGCGTGGATTTTTACGTAATTGTTTTGTGCTTTCTATAACGTTTGAAAATTTATTTGTGTCGACACTATTTAATTTAGAAATTTCTGTTTGTATTGTTTGATTTTTGTTTGTCATTGATCTCGTGAATGCTAGTACCGGATTTTCATTACGGATCTTTTCAAATTTGTATTTGTCAATTTTGTATTTATTTTGTTCAGTATTTATTTTGAAAATATTATTTTCTTCATATACATTAAAAAGATCTTTAATCGAGATACGCGATAGCGCGTCCGCCACGACGTTCTCTTTACCCTTTATATATTCAATAATAAAATCATACTCTTCGAGATCCATTTTAATTCTCATCAATTTTGAGGATGGATTTTTAAGTTTGAATAGATAAATGAGCGGTTTGTGATCGGAGTAAACAACAAATTGCTGACCATACAGATACGGTCGAAATGTTTTGAGTGCGAAATGAATCGCAAGCAATTCTTTTTCAATTATTGCTTTATTTATTTCTCCTTGTTTAAATGTACGCGATATAAATGAAACTGGTTTATCTTGACCATTTACTTCTTGACTAAGTACAGCGCCACAGCCCAAATGGCTGGCATCGACAGTTACTTTAAATTGTTTCGTAAAATCTGGGTAAATTAATATCGGGGTTGACGTTAATTTGTTTTTAATTTCTTGAAATGCGTCTTCGCATTTTTGTGACCAATTAAATACAACTCTTTTTCTCAATAGGCTCGTTAGAGAATGAGTTATTAATGAAAAATTTCGAATAAAGCGTCGATAATAATTGGCAAAAGCCACGAATCGCTTCACATCGTCTTTATTTTGTGGTCTAGTATATCGTTTTATAGTTTCAATTTTACTTTTATCAGGTTTCAAGCCCTCGGATGTGCAATTGTGACCTAAAAATCCAACTTCTGATTTGAAAAAATCACATTTTTCGGGGTTTAATTTTAAATTACTTTTTCGACACAATTGAAAAACTTGTTTTAAGTTATTTATATGTTGATTTTCAGTAAAACCAATAATAATCAAATCATCCATATACGTAAAGGCTTGTTGTGGACTTAAACCGCTGAATGCGATGGCCATCATTCGGCTAAATGAGGATGGAGCTACATTTAAACCAAATGGAAGCACCTTCCACTGATAAAAGCCATTGTTTGTGGAAAATGCCGTTAGTGGTCTTGATTCTTTTGATAGAGGAATCTGGTGGAAGCCAGAATACAAATCCAAAACCGAAAAATAATTTGCTCGGCCTAAGCCCTCTAGAATCTCTTCAATTCTAGGCAATGGGAACTTGTCTGGAATTAGTATTTTGTTAAGTTTCCTGTAATCAATACACATACGATATTTTGGTTTATTTTCAGTACTTTTCTTTGGTACGATTATCAATGGTGAATTGTAAGATGATGTACTCAATTCTATTAAATCGTTTTCTAAAAGCGTCTTTACTTGTTTATCAATTTCATACTTCTGCATATATGGAAGTCTATAGTTTTTCGTATAAACTGGTTCATTGCTCTTTGTAATCAGTTTTTGTTCATAAAAATTATTTACTGTTGATTTGTCTCCATCAACATGAAAAATATCATTAAATTCTAAACATAAATCAATTAACTGTTTTCTTACATATTTGGGCATTCGTTTCTTTAGTGTTCTTTTCAATTCGTTTAATCGAATCGACGTATTTTCATTGCTCGTTTGTGGCTTATAAATATGAAAATCTTCAATTGATTTCGTTTTAATTTTTTCAGTATTAATAAATTTCGTATCATCGTTTATATTCAATACTCTTAGCCATGAATCGGGTTGATGAACAACTGTTGTAGGTATTAAAATATTTTCTTCGATTTCCTGTGCTTCAACAATGCACGGGAATCTTTTAGCTTTAATATGAAATATTTTAAATGTTTCGCATCTTGGCGGTAGAATTGATAAACCACTTAAAATTTCTGATTGAATCGGTAACACAATTTTTCCAATTTGAGTTTTAATTGTCATATTCATTTGACCATAATCGATCAAGCAATTATTCGATTTGATAAAATCTTTTCCAATGATTCCATGCGCTTGAATGGGAAATTTTTCATTTACAATATGAAATTTGTGTTTAATATAAATTCCATTTGAATTCAAAACTATTTCTCGAGATCCTAATGTATAGATTGGTTCTTTCGTGATACCAGTTAATGCAATTACATCGTTTTTATTATAATCAAATGAATTTTTTGTTGAGTTAATTTTCAACAACGAGACTGATGCCTCAGTATCTATTAAAAATAGTAGTTTCTTATTTGCGATATCATTATCAATTGCTACAAAATCTGATAGCGAACTTTTTATTGAATATATGTTATATGTTTTACCACTCAATTCTGTGCTTGTGGTTGTTCTAGGTCTGGCCGCTCCGCCTGCGGCGCCTGGTAGTTTCCCGTCACAAATCTGATAGTGTGATTAGTACTATTACCATTGTTTCGGTTTTGTGCAAATCGGTTATTTCTGAAGCTACCATTATTACTATGATTACTATTCGATGAATTATTTTGCGCACGACCATTTTGTGTAAATCTTTTGTTACCATTTCTAAAATTATTGTTGTAATTGTTATTATTATTAAATTTGTTCTGATTTTGATTGAATGATCGGTTATTGCTATGTCTATTTGCATTGTTTTTGTTATTGTTGTTATTATTATTATTACGATGCGTGTTTGTGTCCTGTTTTTCTTGCTTTACGTTGCTTATTTCAACAATCATTTTTGCAATAACATCTTTAGGCTCATTAAATTTTGTTGCTGCTAAAATAGCTTTCACAGTATCACTTCGAGAAGATTTTCGACAAACTTCAACACTTTTTTCAATCGCTAATTCCTTAGCTTTTTCTTTACTGAACCCTTCAAAACATAAGCTTCTTCGAAATTGTTCAATTAATTCTTCAGCTTTTTCGGAAAATTTTGTTAAATTATTGTGTTCTGCTCTGAGAGCCAGAATACGACCTTCGACAACTTTTGATGGTTCATGCTTAATGTTATTTTTTAATGACTCTATTATTTCATCAACAGAATCAGGTTGATTTTCAACACTTTCTCGCGCTTTACCATCTAGACGTGTCAAAACAAATTTTAAAAGAATATCATTATTCTGTTCTTCGCATAGTTCTTTTAATAGTTCGATTGAATCAATAAAACTTTCAAGTCCAAGTGGATCACCAGAATATTTAGAATTAAGCATATTATTTGCCATTTGTATGAATTCTTTTGGTGTTTGCCTACGTGCATTATTTGCATTAGCGTCGGTACTTTCCTCGCCATTATTACCACTTCGTTGCGGGTTAACCATTGTTTTTTCACTTTTTGATTGATTGAATTTATCAATAATTTTATCAGAAAAGTCAAGTTTACCAGAAGGATTGGTTTCAATTGGATTTATAGCTGTTTGAATATTGATGGTTGTATCTGTTTCAGTATCGATATATTGATCGATAATAGAAATATCAGAGTGGCTATCGTTAATAGAAAAAACGGGTTGTTCAGTAGGTTTAGATGTACTAGCAGCTACTGAAGTAACAGAGCTTGTAATGTCTTTAGGACTTTGCGAATCATTTAGTATGTCAGTCTGAGTTTCATTTAAAGAAAAACTGTCATCATTAAAGGCATAATTTAAACCAAGAATATTAAATGATTTTACAAATTTTTCTTGAAAGTCTTCAAGTTTAGTCTCAATTTGTCGCAATATTTTATCATCCGTTTCATTCGTGTGACACTCAACTAAGTATCTACTAATATCTATGTACGTTCGTTTCAATTCACCCTTATATTCTTCCAACAATTTCTGATCATCTGTTAGTACTCTTCTTCCACTTATATAGGGTTCAATGCGACCATATTCTCGCAAAAATTGATCACGTTTTATTTTATAAACAATGCTGTTAAATTTAGCCCCTGTCTCGTCAATGGGATTCATTCAGACACTTCCCCAATATTGCCAACAAAATTCAAATAAATTGATGCAAAAATTTCGTATTCAACATTTTTACTACATCGTAAAAATCGATCAAAATAACGCGAAACTCCATAGATGAGTCAGCCCTCATTTATATTTTCCAAAATTCAAAACAGAATTGTTTAATTTATTGAAATGTCATGAAAAATGCGATGTTAACTTGAAACCAAAAAGAGAGAGAGAAAAAAAAATATTCGAAATAATTGAACCTGCATATGATGAAATTGTTCTACCTTTATCTATGATAATGCCTGTGATATTAGCTTAAGGTGATACATACAGCTTATGTTAAACTGATTTGTTTTGTAAAAAAAAATTCGATTTATGCAAAAAATATTATTTAGTCTGTGTTATTACTATTGATTTCTATTCATTTGTATGTTATTTATGTTATTTAAGTTATTAATTTGTTTATTTATTCAGTTCATTTATTTATTTATTACTAAAAATGATTTGGGTTAAGCCCCTAGCTTAAATGTACCGTAAAAGTGTAGAAATGCCTCACAAGCAATACGAACCATGTTAGTTGGTGATTTTTTTTTTTTTATTATTTGTGTCATTGCATATTCTGTCTCAGCTTATATTCTAATTGTACCTTTGTTTCGTATTCATTTCATTTCATCTGCCTGTGTTATTGCCGTTTGTGTTGCGTTTACACCGTTTTCGTATTGTTCTCTGTATCTTTCGTCTTCGTATTCTTCTCTGTGTCGTCCGTCTTCGTTATTACGCTCGCTCTGCGTGTTTTGGCTTTGTTCTGTGTGCTCGTGTATTGTTGTTGTTGCATGCTTCTCTTTCATTTGTCTATTTCTCACCATTGCATTGTGTCTCTCAAAATTTGTCGTCGCACATTTCGGCTACTTTCGGAATGTGATTTTTAAGAATTTTGCGCATAATTGTTTTGTTGGTGCGTTCAAAAATTCTCACGATATCAAATTACAGAATTTTCATTCATAAAAATCCGATGCATCATACTTCAATTTGTAGTCTTTTTAATTTTTTATCGATAATCCTCATTTTAATTTATCTCTTCTATTTTTATTTCCCATTTATCTTTGATATTCATGAATATTTTATGCAGTTTGTGATTTTCTTTTTGTCTGTGATACTAGATTTAAGTTTTATTCCATGCGTTTTCAATCCACGTTCCACGATGATTTCTTTTCTAATTTTACGTTATTTATGTTGTTTTATTTTTATTTTTTTTTTCATATTAATTTAATGTTATTAATTATAAAAATGTGCCATGTTACATTTTTGATTGTTCTTTTTTTTTTTCTTTCACGTGCTCATGCCAAACTAACTGTGATATGAATGTGATACACGATTTTAATTATAAATTTTCGATTTTATTCCATTTTAAATGTGAAATTTTAGATTTAATTTGCACTATTTTAGTTTTTTACTCTCATTTCTTTGTTTATTTGTGATTGTGTTTGTAATTAATTAGTTTCATTATGTTTTATTTAGGATTTTATTGAAATTGATGCGGGTTTTTTTTTTTTTTTTTTTTTACACTGCAAGTATTAATGCGTTCTTTGCAGCGGACTCGCCATATAAGATATACGATGCGACTTCTTTGAATGCTCTTTGACGACTGTCCTCAACTTTATTCATTACTCTTTACAATGTGATGCTTATAATCTATGTTCTTATTTGAATGTGTTGATTCACATTACACACTCTTCTTCTGCTTCCCAAAAACGTTGAAGCAATTCATCTAATCGTTTTGATTCTATTTCGCTCGCTGATAATCTTCCAATTGACAATGCCTTTAAAGATTTGGGCATTGAATCGATTGTTCCAAAAATTGCGTAACCAAATCGCGTCAGTTGCGCACATAATCCATCACCACTCCATAATAAATGGTTCATTACAATATCTGCCCATGAATCGATACCTAATAGTAAGTCTGTGTATCCTACTTTGTGAAAATTGGGATCTGCTTTTGTAATCGCTCTAAACGCTGGTATATCTGCTGGACACTCTTCTTTTCGCGCAATTGGTAACTTTTTCATTATTACACATTTTTTCACTAAAATAATTTCATCGCTCTGATCAAACCATGCACTAAGTTTCACTATAACTGCTCCGTAATCAATTATTTCTTTGCCTGTTATGCCTTCGACTTCTATTGATAAATTTCTTTTCGGTAATTTCGCTCTATTCGCACATTTCTCAGTAATGACGTTTCCTTCGGATCCTGTATCAAATAACACTCGCACTAAAATGGTTGATCCCTTATTGTCATGTAACTTCACGCAGGCCGTAGTCAATACAGGCAACCTATGACTCTGCGCAATTAAAAATTTTGCGCACTAGTACCGTTGTTGTTTGTAGCCCAATGTGGTTGAAAGGTTGCTACATTGCTTGGTTGTTGCACTGCAGGTATCGTTTGTTGCATTTGGCTTGAACCGCTTGTTGATGGCGTTGTTGCCGGCAATTCGTTGAGGTTAATCGCCCTAGCTGTCATTACTGCTGAATTACATAACCATGTGTTATGCTTAAGCCCCTTGTTGCAGCGTCTGCATGGCCCTGATTTGCAGCTCTGAGAATTCGCTCGATGATTCGGTGAAAAACAGTTCAAACACAAATTTAATGATCGCACACGATTTTGTCTATCTCGCACGCTCAGCTTTTGAAATTCTTTGCAATGGAATAATGTGTGTGATCCATTACAGTGATAGCACTTTAAGTCTCTTTCACTTGAGTTTGAATTGCTTCCTGTTTTTCCCGTTGCGTAACCGTTATTCTCCTTAAATGGCTTTTCTTGTTTCGGTGCGTTGAATGTTGTATGTGACAAATTCAACTGTCCACGCGCTCTTTTTTCCAAAAAATCTAAAACTTCTTTTAATGATGGCATTTCTTTCAAATCTTGAGTTGTTTCCCAAACACTCACTGTTCTTTGTGGCATTCGCACAATTATGCCGTAAATCAACATGTGTTCCCAATGGTCTACTGGTGACCCAATGACTTTCAATTGTCTAATCGCTCTTTTCGTGTTGTCAATGATTAACCGTAAATTCTCGTATGATTCTTGCTTAAAGACTGGTGTTTGATACCAATCATCCAAATATGCCATTATAATTCGATATTTATTATCAAAAACTTCAACTAATGTTTCGTATGCCGTCTGATAATTATTTCCGACTACTGTCCAGCCACTAAGTACTCGCGCTGCATCACCTTCAAGTGATTTCATTAAATAATGGAACTTTTGTGTTTCATCCAAATTGTTTGCATTATGTATCAAACTATCATACATTGCCTCGCCATTCGCACCATTCGGAGTACTTTCCTTTGAAAATCTTTACCGTTAATCGCTCTAATCGCACATCAGTTGTTGCATTTCGTCGAACACGTGGTTGCACCCTTTCATCGTTGTTCTCATTATTCTCGTTATTATCGTTATTTTCTCTCGCTCTTTCGTTGGCATTTGCAAACATTTGCTCTTCTTGTTCAATTTCTACTGCTTCAATTCTATTGGACATTCTTCCAAATGCATGTAGATATGTCGATTCGGTTGCAGCCAATGCTTCATTTTGTACCTCCATTTCTTCGCGACCATTAATTTGTTCACATATCTGTATGTGTTCTTCCAGATATCTATCATATGCTTGCTTTAACAATCTCACCCGCTCTTTTAACTGTATTAAATCTATGTTAGCCAATTCTGGTCCATCGGCAAATGCTTTGGCTCGCGCTATAGCAGCCCTTTGTGTTTCTCTTCGATTTAAATCGCCCATGTTTTCCTCAAAAAATTTCTATCGCAATTTGAAAGTCCAAAAAATTCTTAGGTTTTCGCTCAAAAAATAATATTCATGCAACGTTCAAGAAAATGTTTCACTTTATCTTATCGCTCAAGTTCTGCTCGTTTTATCGTTTCAAATTGCACGAAACTCGCCCAAATAAAATAACAGTCAGTTAAAGATGACCTCTTATTTGTTCTTGTATCTGGGTTGCTTTACAGTTTTGTTTCGCTCGGGTTGAAAAACTGGAAAAATTCCATAAAATCGCTCCCTTTTCTCGATTCTTTTGAAAAATAAGAAATGTTCGCTCAATCGAGAAATTCTGCCCAATTGTTTCTTTGATTCAATCGCTCAAGTAAATACACTGTTGTTTCAAAATCAATTTAAATACTTTCAAAGTTGTTTCAAGGTGACCTTTGTCTCGCCTTTGTCTTTGTGCAGACTCTTTCGTTACTTACGGTTTCACTTCGCTCAATTCAATAAAATCTCAAAAGCTGAAAAATTCCAAAAATTCGCTCTTCCTTTGAATAAAATACTGGATCTTTTTTTCCTTTTACTTAATTTTAATTATTTAATTCAACTTATAGTCTAATCGGTTTGGGCTTCAGTGCCTTCATTCAAATGTGAAAACAAAAAAAAAATTCAATTAAATCGCTCAAAATGCAAAAATTGTAATTAAATTCGCTCAAAAAAAAAAATTCTATTGGATTAAATTCGCTCAAATTCTTTGGCTTCAATGCCTTTTCAAAGTAAAATTTCAATCAAAAAATTTCAAAGTGTTGAAATGTAAAAATGGAAAGAAAAAAAAAAAAATTAATTAATTTAAATTCGCTCAGCGTAATTTGATTTGCGACTGCTCGGTTTGATGTCTTGATTATGACTGCTTAAATTCCGCACAGCAATGAGTTGTGGTATCGGCCACATTTGCATGCTCCGGCTTGGCACCGATGTTCTCGCTCGAAAATTGGCATTAAACAGTTTTTGCACACGTGTACTGCCTTTATACGACGCCATCGCTCGCTTACGGATAACCGTAAAAATCGCTCGCATTCTCGCATTTTATGGTTGCCGCCGCAATTGTTACAGTAAATTGTCTTGCTTCGATTTTCGCTCTGCTTTCCTCGCTCTTGTGCTCGTTGCTGTTGTTGTTTCATCGCACTTTTCTCTCGTTCAACCAACTCACGATCTATGTCTTTGATTCGTTCTGTTTTCTCTTTGATTTTTTCGCGCAAATCAATTTTCACAACTTCGGATTTTACAGTGTGATCTTTGTGCGTTGAATCACACTTTACTTCGTCTTTTTCCTTCTTCTTTTTCTTTATCTTTTTCTTTGTCTTCTTCTTCTGATGACAACACTTCGACATATGCTCTTTTATTGAGTGGCAAATATTCTCGCGTTCCATCAAAGTACAAAACGCAATTCCAGTCTCCCTCTCTTTTGAATTCCAAAATCGGCACTTCATTCAATCTTCTCTTTCGCTCTTTTTCGTTTGTCGTGTTTTGCTTCGCCATTCGCTCTGCCGTTTCTTCTGCTTCTACTTCTCTAATTCTGCGATTAAATTTGACCAACAACTGCACATATTCTTCATTCCATATTTCAAAAAAATGGTGTTCCGCTTGTAGCTCATCGCCCTCTAATTGGCTTATAAGCCTGGCGTGAGCCTCAGTCATTTTTTCATAGGCTTCATCTATGCGCTCTTTTCTAATTAACAATTCGTCTGATGGTGCCTTGTTAAATTTGTAAGTGGTATTCACGAAGGATCGGTGAAATTCAAGTGTGTGCACATGCATCTGACGAATATTTCGATGCTCCATGCTTGATTGCAAAGAACGGTACAATTTCGCTGTTAAATCGCACAAACTTTGAGATAAATCGCCCAGTAAATCGCACAAATTGAGATAAATCGCACAAAATTTGAGATAAATCGCCCAGAAAATGTCGTTTTTCAAAAGAAACGGTAAATTCCGTTGATAGATCGCACAAAATTGAGATAAATCGCACAAAATTTGAGATAAATCGCCCAGAAAACGTCGTTTTTCAGCAGAAACGGTAATTCCGTTGATAAATCGCACAAAATTGAAATAAATCGCCCAAAATTTGAGATAAATCGCCCAGAAAATGTCGTTTTTAGCAAAAAACGGTAAATTCCGTTTATGAATCGCACAAAATTGAGATAAATCGCACAAAATTTGAGATTCCAAAAAAAAAACAAAAAAAATCGATGAAATTTGCTCAGTTGAATTGTTGTAGCGAGACGAGAAAAGAAAAAAAAAAAAACCGTTCTTGGTTGGCTCATGTGATTCAGCACAAAACGTTTTACATGCGTTCAAAATGTTAGGTTATGTTCGCTCTAACCATGAGTTTCATGAAAATCCAAACCAAAAAATCATGCGTTTTTTCTTTTAATGATGATTCGCTCAAAACAGAAAAAAAAATATCAATGTTCCAATGGTTTTCCTTCAATCGTTCTGAAATTTCAATCGCACACGTTGATATTGTTTTTCAGTCGCCGACAACGAGAGAAAAAAAAAATCACTATCGATGGCTATTCGCTCAAAAAAAATTTATTAAAATAAATTGTTTCGCAAACTCGCTCTAAACTTTTCTAAATCAAATCGCACCAACTAATTAATTCGCACAAAATATCAAATATTAAAATTCCATGCCCAATGGCTCGCTCAACTCAAAATCGCACAAAATGAAAAAAAAAAAAAAACCACATTTGATTGGACCAAATGTTCGGAGTCAAAGGTTATTCTTGTTTGCTTGTCAGTGAAGAACTGAACTTTATTTCAATAAAAGAATTTAACATACAATGTGGAGACGCACCGCAGTGCCGCCTCACGTATAATCTTATAAGCATATTGTCAAAGGTGTTACCACCTTTGAACACATGTATTTGTTGAAATAATTTAGCAAAGTTATTTTAAGTAAAGCAAAGTTATTAAAGAACTGCCAACAATCAGCTACTGCTACTGCTTACAGGAACTGCAACTCTAACTGGAACTGAGACAAACAAGTTCTTACTCGTTGGCTTTCCCCAAATAGTCTATAGTTAAGTTTATTTATAAAAGCGATTTTAATTTTCAATTATTTGTGATTTTCCAAAAAGTATTACTTTTTGTTGTTGTCAATATGTCAGAATCGAAATTGCATTGCTGTGTCACTAGTATGTGCCAAGGTTTGACCTATTGTGGCCTTTATCTGAAATGCAAATTTTGTAAAAATCAAATATTTATTCAATGCATGAGACAAAGAGAAGAAAAAATTAAAAAACTACTTGAATATTTTGGATTAGTGAGAAGATTTGTAGATGGAACATAGGGAATTGTAAAACCAGATAGTGATAATGATGAGCATTTTTCAATTATATTTTCAATGAAAATTCGCCATTTGCCGTGTCATGTGAAGTTTGCAATGTCAATATAAATAATAAAGGAAAAATTGATGCAGAATTGAATACGGAGCAATTCCATGATACGTGTAGTGAAATAAATGATGACGACTCAGTGAATGTTGCTGGTAAAAACAGCACTAATAATGATCCGACTGAAAGTCATGCTGAGTTTAGTCAAAATAGTGACATTGGAGATTCAATGTTATTCAAAAATATTTCATCTCGGCTAAAGGTTTTGAAGAACTTAAATGAAGTACCAAAACCATTCAATGGAGCTTACATGATTCATATTTCAAGGTTTGTATATGATACCAAGCCAGATGATGTAAAGAAAATTATCATTGAAAAGACTAAATTACTTGATAACGCACTTTCCATTGAGATGTTAAATTTCCACAAACGAAGAAATGCAGGCAAGTTTGTTTCTTGTAAAGTTTTGACATTAACAGAGGAATGTTCAAGGATAATTTGTAATCCTGAAATTTGGGGTCCTTTATAATGAAGGATAGAAAAAAGTCATTAAAGGTGAATATGAACAAATCTCAATTGAGTAGCAAAAACAATAAAACAAATGCTAAACAGAATAATTCTTGCAGAAATAATCCGTCTGATTGTCAAAATAAGAATGATAAAACCAAACGAAATGTTGGAAAATATAATAATTACTCTGAACAGAATTCTCATCAAATTTTATAACAATGTTCGAAATAACAATCGTTCTAACAATAACAATGTGAATAATGTTCATATACAACGACAACAACAACAATCATCTCAAAGATTTCAACAGCCTGTTAATTGGCGACGTTCGAATCATCCAAGACAGCCTCATTATATCCAACATTTGTCACAAAATCAACCACAACCAAATTTGAATGGATATCCTTTTTGGAATCCATTCACAAACCCTGCTCAGTATCATCAATTTATGAATTAGGCCCAGTTTTTCCCGAATATGATGCCATTCCAGATGTATCAACCGTTTTACCGTTATTGAATACACCTGTTACTCATGTGAAAGATATAAAGTTTAACCATCATATTTTCTCATGTAATGCAAATGGTTTAAAAACTAAGATTCCTGAATTTTATGCGAGTATATTGATAAAAAATTTTAAAATTTATTTGTTATGTGAAACTCATTTGGATAGCACCATCAATAATGTTGAAATTTTTCCAAATGCTTATGACGTATTTCGATGTGATCAGGTTGAAAAACCAAACAGCAAAAAAATCACCCTTTACAAATGGTGGTAAAACTATGATTTCTACGGAAACTACATAACTGTTCGTTAAGAATAGCTTTTACCTCTGAATAGCCAGCTACCTGATTATTTAGAAGAATGGCGAAAATTTTCGGAATAACAGAAATGATGCTGATTTTGAGGGAAATGCAATTTTTGTGAATGCAGAAATTTTTTTGATAATTTAAATCAAAAATGTTACAGTAACTGCAGTATCTGAAATTACGAATTAATTCCTCTAACATTATTTCGATGTTAACACTTGTACGCAGTGGTTTTTTATTTGTAGTTTTAGGTATTATTTTTAGTATGTAAGTTAAATAATCATACATTGTCTTCCATTTAAAATTATAACAAACATTATAATCTGTTTTCGATTCATAAAATTTTTGCTTTGACTACATCAAAATTAATTTTACAATTGTTGTAGAGTTATTAGACTGAATCGCAAATCCTACAATAATTATTTGTAGCAAATTAATTATGGGGATGGACACCAATTCTATTTTTCTGTTCTTTCGCTAAATTTTGCTAATTTTCTTTAATATTCTAGTGTGAACAAATTTCTCATTTAAAATACATTGGAGAGTTTATGTACAGATCCAATGTATTTAGATTCCATTTGAAAAAAGTACGTAAAATAAAAATGTGGACAAAAAATTGACAGAAAACAAAAAAGGAAGAAATTGCAACGAATGTTATGATTTTTCCATTTGAAGTCAATATCGATCAGATTGAGAAAATCAAATTGAGTTATTCTAATCGGAGAAAAATTAATAAACATAAATGGAAGTCTCAGTATTAAAACGTTATGGATGAAAACCAAAATAAAATTATGGAGAGAAACGTTGTATTTCAGCTTGAAAGGCTATGGCCGAGAGTATCAAGTGAACAGCTTCTGAGTTCAATTCCGATTACAGATGTGCCAAACCGATATGTTAATAAAATTTGTAAATGAACTTAATAAGCGTATTATAATGGTTAGTATTTATTAAGATCGATCGTAATAACGTTATTTCGACATTATGTTCGATAAATTGATAACCAAAAACTAAATATATATAATTCGAATTGTAAATACGTATTGTGTGTTTTAATTGCTAAAATCAATATTTATTGTTATTAAATATATAAAAAGAAATGATTATTGACGACAGAATGTTTTTATTTTTTATTATTTTTAATACAAATATTACTCGATACTGTGTAGTAATCAGTGTTTGGTAAAGATACAGATACAATACAAGATACTAGATAAGATACCAGATAAGATAGTATCTATATCTTATATGTATCTGGGGCAAAATTATCTTATCTTATCTAGATACTGAAAAAAAATGTGCGGTATCTTTTCGTTGTATCTTAAATTTTTAAAGATACTTTCCAAATTTTCGTAACATTTTTTTTAAAATATTATTGACAAAAATTGTATATTTTTGTTTTTTTTAATGAAATCAACTTCTGATTTGTGTTGAATTTGCTCAGCTAGAAGCTAGATCAATCCATCAAAATACAATGATTCGAGTATGATCAATATCGTATTTGTTTTACACTCTCAAAAAATGAATAAAGACAGGAAAATATTGATTTCATTTAGGTAGATTGTTTTGACAAGTAATCTTATTGGGCCCAGTTCATAGATTCACGTCCTATTGTTAGAGGTGTCCCCAGGTCCCACCACCACACCACCCAAACCGGAATCCCCCCCGAACCACAGCCAGCCGGCAGGACACCCACAAGTCTAACACGGCCCACACAAAGCCATTTTTCCATTTTCCTCGGAACGCTGATTTAGTGTGCTTAATTTTTCCCCAACAAACTCATTACGTGTGTGTTTATATTCGCTAACGCACACACAACCAGCCTCACAAACCACCCATGCAAGACATTGGCAATTCCATTTCCCACATTTTATTTTTTGTGCACCCCCAATTCAAAACCGCACACCCTCTGTGTGAGAAAATGAATTTCATATGTTTTGTAGTATCTGCAAAATATCTTAGTTTTTTTCAGATTTTATCTTATCTTTTGGGATTTTTCAGATAAGATACGGTCAATATCAAGCAATATTTTATTCCGATGATCAATTTATTTTATTATTTTATCCAATGATTCGATTTTCACATGAATTTTTTTTTATGAAATTTGTGAAGTATTTCACAACACGTTGACTTGTTAACACACCTGAAATGATACATCACCATGTTGGTTTAGATTGCGATGATGAAAAAGCCATTTTAGAATAACTTTTACGAACACTTCAGTAACTGATCAATTGCTCTTGAGTATCAGTTAATTATTAAATGAACATCGCAAAATATCGATTCCATTTGGATTCAAACGTATTATTCACTGCATTTATTCAAATAAAAGGAAATGTCAACATAATATGATTTCTGCAAAATGTTAATTGATAACATTAATAATCGATATAAATACTCAAAACATGCTAATTGTTCATTTTCGATATAGTCAGTTTTTGAATATTACTTTGTTATATAAATCATGAGCATAGATTCAGCACAAAATGTCTGTACAAAAAAAAAATTGAGAAAAAATATGATTTAGAAAAAATTTTCATACAAAAGCCGTCTTTTTTGCGATTTTTCGATTTTCAGCAATTTGCGCTCATTCATTTGATCGGCACAAACTCAACAAATGGCATCAATCAAAAGCACTAATTTAATTCGATAAAATGATCGATTAATCGATCTGATTTTGATCGGTATTGAACATTTCATGCAGATATTTGGAATGTAAGAAATTTACGTACTGTTTTATGTTAGTCGAACTAAATCAAATGTAAAGCATAATTAAAAAATAATATTGTCTTTATTAAGTTTTCAATTAATCAGATTTCAACTTAATAAGTGAAAAACTTAAAAAAATGTATTTTCTACGGTTAAAGTAATTTTTAAAATAACTTTCAAACCAATAACCATAAAGTAGAAATAACACATCCTTAGTTCAGTGGCTATTAGTCTATACTGTCAATAATTTCATCATCTTTCCACAGAATTTGTTTGACGATCTGTGACTCAGAATTAAATCAGATCCAGAAGTGGCATCGTTTTTACATCAGTCGTTTTCATAAAACATCGGTAGCGTCAAAAAATCAGGAACTGCAAATCCCTTTGAGGTAACTAACATCTTCCTCAACAAAATACAAAATTAATGCCAGCCAGATGTTTAAATTGACGTGACTAATTGATGTTTGTGTTCAACCCATCGAATATTGAATATTTTCGGCATTTTGAGTAATGTAATTCCTTTTTCCGTAGCGATTTGTCTCAGTCTTGATGATCGAACACTAGGGGGATACGACTCGTAAAAATTGATATGTTCTTACGAGTTCATGTGAGTCTGTAGTAGTAATTATAATTGTGTTGACTATTTTTTTTCTATTTTAAATTATGGAAAAAAATTTAATTTCAAACATCATCACAAAGAAAATCGTCCAAAATTATCGCAAAGTATTTTCGACAATTTAAAATTTTTCAAAAAATATTTGAATCATTGTTTTAAATATTGTGATATTTGCAAAGGGAACAACATATTGTGTTAATATATACGGATTATGAACGATATATACGCGAGTGCGAATGCTAATATTTTCAATGTGTTTCTATTAGAATTTAGACAGATTCGAACGGGTAAGGTATAAATTAAGAAGAAAACAGGGTGTTTTTGCGAGTCTGTGCGACACTTTGTGAGAGTCATATTCCCCTAGATCGAACACCAGATTTGTTAAAATGACTTACGATTTTCTATATAACATCAAGTAATTCCGAAAATTTAGTATTATGTTTCGCCAAGTCTTTAAAATACAAACTGGCCCGATGAGTGACACACCACATTTTCACCAGTGAGATTTTTGATTCTGCTTTTAACATTTATTGCTTAAAATACGCCCAAAGTCCGCCGAGTGTACATTTGTACCAACAGTACAAATTGAATATATTGTTTTGATTAAAATATTTGACACAAAATCTTTTGAAAGTGTGGTATTCATAGCGTTCATTGTGGCCTAAAGTAAATTGCACCTGTAGAACATTCTTCACCCATACCTAATTTTAGAAATAACAACTGCACATTTCAAATCACAACTGTACAAAAAGATAACAATTGCACTTTAAAACAAGCATTACTATATGTATTGAGGAGATTCAGATGCAACAATCAATATCACACACAGCAAAATAAATCAGTAAAACAAAATTCAAGCACTTTATTATTTATATATTACAGCAAAAACGAATACAAAAAATTCAAGACATATGGTGATTGCAAGCAAATATTAGCATACATTGAGGAGTATATATACACACAGAGGAAAAATATACAAACACTAATACAGAAGCTATATAAAAATAGTTACGAAGCGATTTCTGTATAATTTTTGGCGGAATTATATAGAATGTGTATTGTACACAATAAATGCGACAATATCGCTCATTCTCTCTCACACAACATTCATCAATCGCATTGCACTACTACTCCAAATGACCAATACATATTGATATGCGATTGATTTGGAACCATTTGTCATCTTAACTGCTTGTGTGTTGCAACTGTTCACTGTTGTGTGAGAGAGAATGAATGATATTGTCGCTCATTGTACACATTCTATATAATGCCGCAAGAAATTATACGGAAATCGCTACGCAACGATTTTTATATAGCTTCTGTAAGTGTGTTTGTCTATTTTTTTTTTGTGTGTAGCTGATAAGCATATATTGGGTGGCAAGTGAAATCTACTTCCAGGCTTATTGCCTAATAGGCAATGCCTGTACATTTACATGCAAATATTAGTTTCTTTAAGTTTCTGAAGGTGCGCTAGTGAGTCTTATATAAATGACTTTCTCCCCATGGATTGAGGCATATAACAAGAGCAGAGAATACGCTTACAAGCAATTTGTGTATGCCTGTTGTCTGAATTTGAGCAAATTTTTGCTCTTGTCACATTCGCCATTCATGCTAGCAGTGGTGGAAATGTGTTGTCCCCCGTAGGCCGTTGGAATGCGTAAGCCAGTGTATAGCTTACGCTTATTGAATGCGTAAGCCAGTGTATATAATTATAATCATTTGTGTTAGTATTGGTGACAACTTATTAGCTTATATTTGTACATGCAATTACCGATAGAAAGAGATATTTCTATCGGTGATTTGATATTTCACCGATAGATCAATTTGGTTTTACTGTTTATTTTGTTGTGTTCACCTTCCAAAATATGAGCATAGATTGCTGTTGCTTCAAATGATTTTTCTGGAGAATCGAAGAAAGGTTGCGCAAATTATGTTCATAACATTATTGAACTATTTATATTTGATGTAAAAACATGACGATATTCATTCAGTAATGGTTCCGAAAATTTATTGGAGAGTTTGACATCCCAAACGATTTACGCGTAACTGGCTAGAAAGTTCTAGTTTAGGACTTCAATTAAATTGTATATAGTTAGCAAAACAATCTCTCTTATCAGTACCATCCCGAAAATCGCAAAATTTCTACTAATGTGTCATTTGATGGCATCAATCGATAGATCATTTGAAAGAAAAAACATGAAAATTATCATCTTACTTTTTACCATCTAATTTATTTGGAATATGAATAATAATATTGTCATTTATCAAATCTCTTTTTATTTCCAAATATTTTTTATTTTTTTCCACATTTATTTTGAATGAACGCTGTTTTTTAGGTGTTTGAAAAACAAACACTGTTTGTTTACATAGAAAACAATTCGTACTTGAATTTCAGTTTATTGCTGTAATAATCAAATAATATATTACGTTTTTTAAAGACCGTTATATTAATTTTTCCATTTATTCCTATTAAGGACGTTGGATATTAACAAACATTGAAATAAAAATAATCTTTTTTACTATTTTTTTTTATTAATATAAGCTTAAGTTATCATGTTTACTTCATCTCTGCATATAAATTTGCTTGTTGCATTAAAAATAGCACCTTAGCTATTGTAATCGGACGAAGGAGCGCACTGAAAAACCAGTATTTGAGCTTTAGGAACTTCAATAACAAAAAACTGAGTGAAATTGAGTTGATTGTTAGAACAAAAACCACCATGAGAGAGAACCAAAAAAAACTTATGTGTGGCTTTGTATTTATTATATCATTTTTTTTTTCATTTGTTGTTCAGTCATTTGTTTTAAAATTCTATCTTCTCTTTTCTCCTCATTCTGCACAAAATTGACATTATTTGCTTCTGTTCAACGTCGTTTATTCGTTCCTCGTATTTTCATCTGATGCTGGATATTGTTTGTTTTTTTTCTTCGTTCATTCAATTTTTCTTTTCCTGAATAGAGGTTTTCAATATTGATAAATACCCAGGCACATACATATGACATCTGGATTTTTTTTGTATTTCTCATTCAGTTTATTCTGGCTGACATTTGCTTTATCATAAATCCATCTGATCGTTCACGCGCCACATGATTTGGGTACTTTTTCTTTCTTTTCTTTATTTTAGAGCCTCTACCATGATATTTTATGACCTCATCATGGAAATGTCGTCATTCTTCACATAATAGAGACTAATTTTTTTATCAACGGTATTTTAGTCTGCTTATCGTATAAAACTGAAATTCATTTGAATTTTCTTACGAAAAATCTAGTACTAAAATTGAAGTTAACTCAGCAAAGTGCACAGAACTTTGTGAATTATACAAGCACATAATCGAGGACAAAAGCCATCGTACATTTCAGTGTAGTTTTAAGATGAAAGAATTATCGTTTGAGTCAATCAATTAGAGTATACAATGTACGGTACGTACTTATATGACAACCAAGACTGAATAAAGTTCCATTGAAATGGTTTCTTTTGTTGCTTAGAGGCTGGTATGAGAATCTTTAATAAAAAGTTAAATCAAACCGCATCTCCTATATATGTTGGTATGTTTGTAATCTATACAAAGTTGAAAGTATTACGGCGACCAATTTTTATTTTGAAGACTTATGTGAATGAGAAGAAAGAATATTGGAACGAAAACTTCAAAGAAAAAACTACAATCTTTCGATCTCGATCATGTTTCTAAACAAAAGAATACAATATTTTTGTCTTACGTCGCTGTCTGTTTTTTTAATCACCTCAAGTAGAAAACTACAAATTTTCTTATAGCAACGAATAAAGATGTCACAACAGGATAAGGCTTCAAGTAACAATGAAATAATGGCAGTAAATTCCAAAAAAATATACAAAACCAAATGTTAACGACATTTTTTTCTATTCTTATGTTTGAATTCTTTTGTTTGTTTGTTTGTTTTGATTTAGTTGTTGTTTAATCATCGTATCTAGATGCAGTTTGGTTTTCGAATGCGACCAAGATTTTTGCATAAATTTTTCAGGCGACAGATTCATTTCAATTGAAAAGCATTTCAAATGAAAATCAATTGAGCTATCATAAAATATCGAATTTCATTTTCTCAATGACATTGAGACGAACACTGAAATTTTCTTTGGTTTAAAAACTTCAAACAAACGTATAAAATCTTTATTTTATTTTTGTACGAAATACAAAATACGCACGCACGAGGTATTCGAAAAACATTTGGACTTTTTTTAAAAATTAAAAATACGTTCTATTTGGAACATTCATGCAAAATATACGCTTCAATCAGACGATAATTATTCAATCTTGAACCATTTTTTCAAATATTTATATTATTACAATCAAATTAAATATTATTAACATATGGATGTTTAAAAAAAATCAATATTTATATTCGAATGAACAGGTATTAAACGGTGAAGGAACATACGAAAACGTAAGAAAATTTACCGCAAAAATGCTATTAAAATTTTTACAACGTTCGTTTTTCCTACCATTTGGGTTCTTAAAACATATTTATATCTTTTTGAAAGAAAACAAGAATTTCAACTTTTCAGAAGATATCGACTGAATGAAATAATTGAGATTTCTGTTATAATACATGTCGCTACAATATATTATTAAATGAATTCTCTTTTGTTCCAATAGAATTTGTAATTTACAATAGTTTTTTTTTGACTAAAATAAATCCTTTGAAATATAAGAAATTGTGTTTTTGTTCGGCAAATTATTCATTTGTTGATGAAAAATAATAACACATTATAGAAACTTTGGGTGCAAATAGCCATTAATAATTATTGATAATTTCATTCTATTTATTGAGGTTTTATAAAAACCCACTATGTTTACTGTACTGTTGAAATTTATTATAGTATATTGAATGGAATGTTTCTCCGTTAAGTTGTCAACGTTTGTCACATTAGGAATGCAGAGCGTTTACACAGTTGTACAGTGTACATTCAGTTATATTAATTTAAACTTACATTGCTTTATATAATCGTTCAACATTAGACATTACTTAATAAATTCAAAATTGATAACAATCAAAATGACAAAAGTCCATTTTTTGAAAATGGTTAGGGTTTTTTGTTCCCTTTTTCATATTAACGTCCAATCAGAGGTTTGAACCATTTTGCACCTGTCTTTCTATTTCATTTAAACAAATAAATAATTGTTATGTATTCAGGGAACACTTTTGTTCTCGATATATAAGATAGAATTTCCTTCTATAAAATATCAGTTACTTATATATTTATATAAGTTTATAATTAAAAAAATTTCGGTCATAAAACTACCATTTGATGACTGTGGTTAAAAGGGTTGGTGTTTTGGTGCCACACACACTTTCTTAATATCCATTAGTTAAAATTAAATTAAATTCATTTAATGAACGCGAGCTGCATTACATGTCCGTGAAATTTGCAGGAACAAATGTTTTTTTTAAGAAATAAATTTTATTTAATATATGTATATATCTAAGAATCTCTACAAGTGACATGAAATGTTGAATTTAACTATAAAATCTCGAAAAAGAACTGAATTTAACATTATTTATTCATAATGGATAAATTACGCGCAAACTTATACTAAAAATCCATAAGAAAATAAATTGAAACATTGTAGCAAATAGCACAGAAAGTGATAAATATTATGATTAAAATGAAATGAAATAAAATCTAAAGTATTTTTTCATTCAAAAGATTATAAATTCTGATTAAACATGTCAAAACTTAAATCACCTATTCTACTTATTCACATTTTTTTTCTTTGTATAAGCTGCCTCATTAGTGTTATTCATTTAATATAAAATCCTTCGAATTGATCTAAAGGGTCATTCATTTGGAACTTTTTTTTTAAATTCTTTTAAAAATCGAATTTTATGGTGAAAATTTTATTATGGATCGAAAGAACAATCTTTGAAATTTCTTTTTAAATATTATCTCATGTAAATGATTGAGTTTACTTCTCAAACGTTGAATGAGTTGGGGCCACATAATCAAACGGATGCGATTTATATCGATGTTGCTAAGGCTTTTGACTCAGTGAATGTTGATCTTTTGATTCATAAGTTGAACATTATGGGATTGAATTCTCAACTTTTATTCTCAATTGGATTGCTTCTTATATGAATGGTAGAAGACAGATTGTCAAGATAAATAATTGTGAATCTGATCCTATTGAAGTTTCTTCAGGAACGGGTCAGGGGTATCCCATTGCTGCCACATTGTTTTTATTGTTTATAGCTGATTTGCCAAATTTCAGTGGTAATTCATCAATTCTTTCATTTGCTGATGACGTTAGACTTTCCCACCACATAGCTTCGACTGAAGACTGTTTAACTCTACAAGAGAGTTTGAACAAAGTTGTTGGATTTTTTAAGAAGAATCAACTGAATTTAAATGTTAAGAAAACAAAGATGATAGTATTTCATCGCTTTGGTAATGTCGTTGATTTCAAATATACCATTGGTGATTCAATAATTGAAAGAGTTAATCAAATTAAAGACCTTGGTGTGATTTTGGATGAGAAACTTAATTTCAAAGCTCATGTTGAATCCATGATAGCAAAAGCTAAATCAAGGCTGGCTTGGATCAAACGTTTTGCTAGAGATTTCAATGACCCATATACAATTAAAATTTTGTTTTTTAGTTTCGTTATTCCTATTCTAGAATATGGATCTCAGGTTTGGAACACTCACAACTTGGGACAGGCAAGACGAATTGAGTCTGTTCAGAAGCAATTTTTGCTGTATGCTTTAAGAAGGTTCAGCTGGAGTAATGGATTTCACCTTCCAAAATATGAACATAGATTGTTGTTGTTACAAATGATTTCTTTGGAAAATCGCAGAAGTGTTGCTCAAATAATGTTCATCCTAAAGCTGATCAAGGGTGAAATATCTTCGGAAGTTCTTTTAGATAAGATTCAATTCAGAATCCCATATCATTCTGTTAGAAATATTGAATTTTTGAGAATTCATGCTGTTAATCATGGCTATCAAAGTAATATGCCTTTGAATATTTTAATTGAAACATTCAACAAGTATTATAATGAATTTTTTTTGAATGATTATGTAATAGACTTTAATGTAAGTTCGGAAGTTGTTAAAAAAAGATTGATTGAATTGTTTAAGAAACTTATGATTTAACCATTAAATGTTTCTCTATCCGATTCAATTTTGGATTGTTGTCTCGATACAATTATTGAATCAACTATTTTATGTAAATAAATTGTAAATAAATTGTTCAAATAAACCACCTTTGGCGAAGAAACGCTGTTTGGTGCCGTAATAATAATAATAAATTCTGACCACGGCTACGCTTGAGGTGATCCACTCGAAGGATCCAATGAGACTGGCATCTCACGAATTACACGCGTAATATTGGCTTCCAGCGCTTCAATTGAAGCTGGCTTATCCCTGAAGACAAGAGACTTTATGTAGCTCCGAAGAAAATAATCTAAAAGGGTTAAATTGCACGATCTAGGAGGCCAATCCGTAACGAGAAATCAAATGCTCACCAAAACGATTTCTCAATAAATCCATTGATTCTCGCGCTGTATGTGTAGTAGCGCCGTCTTGTTGAAACCACAGCTCACCAAGAGCATGAGCATCAATTTCAGGTAGCAGATAGTCTGTTATCATGGCTCGATAGCGATTACCATCGACTGTTACATTCTGTTCGGCCTCATTTTTGAAGAAGTACCGACCGATGATTCCACCGGCCCATAAACCTCCACAAAACCGTCGTTCTTATAGGATGTTATGATAGCTCTTGAAGTGCCTCACCAGGCCCGTGACCAGAAATAAGTGGCAGGGGACGCTCAACTATTTATTGAGAGTGCTCAATTTCAATTTCCTACCGTTTAGAAAATACACATTAAAATTACACTCATTCGTATTGAGATGTGCTATTCATTTATACAAAACTTGTATATCATAAAAATTACAACTTTAAAATAATTGTATTCTTCTGTATTTTTCTGAAAATTTTCGCATAATATCATCTTCGACGCTGTCATATAAATATGTATTCACTACATTCTCAGCACTGGCAAGAATTGACACTGTCCGTCGTATGTGTATGTCGGATCAGCGTTTACGAAACTTGTCATTTCTAGCTTTTGAAACAAACGACTTTTACTCATAACAGTACTCATAACAGTAAAAGTCGTTTGTTATCAAAAGCTAAAAATGACAAGTTTCGTAAACGCTGATCCGACATACACATACGACGGACAGTGCCTGGATCAACATACGCTGCTTTACGCTTGGGATTGTCGTAATAGATCCATTTTTCATCGCCAGTAACAATTTGAATTAAAAAACTACGTTTTTGTGCTCAGCAAAGTGTTTTTAGCATGTTTCGATTCTTGCTCTGAGTTGATTTTTGTTCAATTCGATGTGGCACCCATTTTCCCAGCTTTCAAATTTTTCCCATTGCATGCAAATGTCTAAAAATAGTTGCTTGATCATTCTTCAACTCCACTGCAAGTTCTTTTTGCGTTTGACAAGGATTTTCATCCAATAATGCTTGCAAATCCGCATCTTCAATTTTTTTTGGAAGACCTGGCCGTTCTTTGTCTTCCAAGTCAAAATCACCACTTTTGAATCTCGCAAACCATCGTTCACAAGTTTTTTGAGTTGAAGCATGTTCACCGTAAGCTTCTACTAACAAACGATAACTTTCAGCAGCAATTTTCTTCAAATGAAAGAAGGTTATTAAAGTTCCCCGCAAAACCACTTTTTCAGGCACGAATTTCGACATTTTTGAAGCAAAAAAAATCTTTGTTGTTTACACTTCAGCAAAATGACATATACTGAAATTTATAGCGTAATGACAGACAAAAAAAAAGAAAATGGCCGCGGTGTGCTCCGATGCACACAACGCTAGTTACGCCATCTGTTATCTAAATCGACATTTCTTTTGCATACACCCAATAGCATTAAGTTAATTAATTGTTAGATCGCGATCGTTCAGTCAACAACCCAAGTTAATGGTCAAGCACTGATTGATTACAGTGCTACTTCCAAAAGATTCACATCCTTGAAATAAACTATATATTTTGGGAAATGCATCTTTGAAAGGGGATAACAATTTGAGTATACTGATATTTGTTCTTCTCTGGCTTCATTTTCTCTTTCGATAGAAACGTTTTAAAAACCCTCAATTCAGCTTCCGATGGTAAACTAAGACCAATATCAACTAATGCTATCAGAAAATCGATATTAAAATCATCTGAATCTATATTAATCAAATCGGATATTGCCATCAATATATTGTTTGTTATTTTCGAACCTTTCTTCCTTTTCACGTATAGTATAATCTATCACATCAAATTATGAGAATTTCAATAAAATACTCTCGTTTTCGAATAGACTTTCTCCTGAAGTACGACTGAATCTAATAAGCGAAGAATTTGGTTGGCTGGCTCGAGCGTACCTAACAAACAATTCATAAAATGCAGCATATCGTTATTATTATCGTTAACAACAAGAATGTTATTGCTTATAGTAATTGATCTGAAAACAACAAAATAACACAATGTGTTATAGATTTTGTACAACTAAATAATAAAAAAAAAATTATCGAAACTCACTGAGACCTCAAGCCAACATAATAATACCATCTATAAAAATATAATACGAAATAAAAATAAAAATAAAAATAAAAATAAAAATAAAAATAAAAATAAAAATAAAAATAAAAATAAAAATAACATCATTGATAATAATGAAATTGCCACAATATCAAATCATTTAACAACCGCCGATCTTGAATGTACAGACGTTATTAACAATTCTTTACTAATGAACGAACTTGAGTCAGCTCGTATGGCTAGTGAAAACGATGTTGAAATCTCTCTCATTCATTCGGATTGTCAGCTCTCATACCAAACAACAGACATCATAATTCCACCAACAAGAGACATTCATATTGATTTAGACAATCGAAATTCGCATAAATCTGACTTATTAAATAGTACAAAACACGAAAAATCACAGCATAATAAGCTGGGTAAATTGGGGAAAAAATTGAAACATGAATTTCACATTACCAAATTCAGTACCAAAACATTGCCAGAAGATATCAAACACTTCATTATGTCTAAAACACTATGCAACGGTGATGATATTAGAGTGATTAGATTAACAAGGAAAAATCAAGACCTATCGCTTCTTTCTTTTGTAAATTTTAAGATTGAAACGTCAGAAATGATAGCTGAACTAATCTTTAATGAGAATTTCTGGCCACAACATTGTAAAATATCGCAATTTGTACACAAAAATGTCTGTATTTTAAAGGAAGCTCAGTCAATCATGGTCAGTTCATGCGTAGATTTGGATTTGGATTTTCCGCAAGTTCAGAAAATTCAACAGAGGGATTAGTTAATATCTTTGACGACATTTTCTATGGAAACATGCGAAGCATAAATAATAAAACAAATGAACTTCTTCTATCGACGAACTCAACGGATTACAAGTGTATTGCACTTACAGAAACTTGGCTGGAACCATCGCAAAAAGATGCTGAATTTTTGGATAACAAATACAAATCCTTCAGGAAAGATAGAGCTAATTCGGCTATCAAATGCAAGAGGGGTGGTGGTGTCCTAATAGCAATTAAAAATGAAATTGAATGTGAAGAATTTCAATCCAAAGAAATGATTGACTTAGAGGCGATATGCATTCAAATTAAAATAGACTCATCATCATAATTATTTATTTATTGTCTCTACATACAACCAACTGCAGATTTATATACATACAAACAACATTTAGCTGCGATCGATGGCATTCCTTTAAATATGTCTGATCAAATTATCATATTGGGTGATTGGAATATGCCTGACTGTAATTGGATGACAAACGAAGACGGCTTTAATTTTCTGCCCCTAATTGGAACCTCCTCAAGCGAAAGATCAATTATAGCACGTAACGTAACATCACATATGTTGGAGAGGGGTTTTTTTCAAATTTGCAATCTACGAAATGTAAGCGACAATGTGCTAGATCTGGTTTACACTAATATTCCAGAACTATCCACCGTTGGCTGATTTACCACTAATACCGCTTGACATTGCCGACAAAGCACATGTGCAGATGGTTTGCAACATTGAATGTCGACCGAAAAGCTATGCTATCCAGAGCTCATCATCGTCAATATATTGTTTTAAAAAAACGAATTTCGATAGAATGAGAGACTATCTCGGGCAAATTAACCAAAGTGATGCAACCCAAAACACTACGCGTCTCTGTCAGAATTAAGTATATATTAAATACACATCTGACACAAAGTACGCATCAACTACGCGCCTTCACATTCTGCGTCAAATGAGTTTTTGAACACTTGTCAACAACTGTTTGAAAGTAACAACGTATTTTCGTATTGTGATATAATAATTTGTATTACACAAGCAACATAAACAGATATTACAACACATCTTTGTTGTTGAAAAATATTTATTGTAAATTTGTAATTTTTATTTCAATTTAATTTAATAAACAATATCACGAAAAGTGTTTGAGATTTTTGGCTCCTGAAATACAGCTATTTTCCTTTTACCTCTGTGCTATGTTAATCGTATTGTGTATTGTTATGTATTTGATAATTGTTTGTGTGTTGAACACATCCTATAGTGACGGTCTATGTCGTATATCCGAACGCACATTTATGTTCTACCGAATGCACATTTTGTTATGTTAGAGCGCGCAAAAATGGTTTCATATTGTGAGGATCACATTCTTTTTTAAAAGTAAATTTCGGTGGTATTATCTTATTGTGTTTCAGGAGCCAAGTCTATGGGATCGTGTAAAGTCTATTCAATAGTACCGTGAATTCAAACATTTGTCTACATTGCTCAATAGATATCTATTTAGGTCTGAATAGGTTCGGCTCCTGAAACACAAACCACAAAATTATTTGCCAATAATCGACAGATTAAATCAAAAGTTCCTAACAATTGCTTATCAATTGTTTTCATATTTGGAAAATAAATTGAATATTGGAATTATCATTAAAATCGCTATTAAAATTAAAAACTACAAAAAATGTTGTGAAATACAAATGAAATCAATATGACCCTAACCTCACTTTGTCATAAAACGTGTTAGTGAATATTTTAAAAAAATATATTTATTTTCATCCTTTCATTTTCAAGAAGCTAAATCCGAAATTATGTTCGAATAAATAAGTTTTAAGCTATTAATGTACTGCGTATATTTTTAAAAAATATAAAAAAATGTTTAATGAAAATACGGAACTTATTTACTTTTGTGTACTTATAGCAGGTATCGTAGTGAAATGACAGACGCGTAATTGATACTTTGCATTTTGATAGTTCGGTTGCATCCCTTTGAAATTAACTTTGAATATCTACTCCCATCATCGATTTGCATTAATGATATGGTTGATGAATTCTACAAAGTTATCTGTGAAATCATCGAGGAATGTGTACCAAAATCTACGATACGGAATACATCGAAACCGATTTGGTACAATAAAAAACTATCGAGTCTCAAGAACATTAGAAATCGCTTATACAAGAAACTTTGTGCCTGTGACGAATCCAATACAGACTTAATTCGTTCCAAATTCATCAAAGTTCGAAATGAATTTGATATTTACCAAAAAGAATTATATGAGAATTATATTAAGGACATAATGGGTGAATCTAAGAACAATTCAAAGAAGTTTTGGCAATTCGTAAATGGGAAAAGAAAATCTGATCAATTAACATGTAAGATGGAATTAAACGGAAAGATAGCCACTAATAATAAAGAGAAAGCCGATATGTTTGCAGAATTTTTTTCATCTATTTATGTTGAACACGATCCGGACGATAGTTTGATAGATTTTATTACTAATAGGAACGATTACAATACTCACAAATTAACTCCATCACCGGATGCAATTTACTCAGTTCTTTGCGCTCTTGATATGAACAAGGGTATCGGACCAGACTGCATATCTCCGATTATACTGAGCCAATGTGCTGAATTTTTTGTTAAACCACTTCATATTCTATTCACGAAATCGATAGATACATGTATTTATCCGGATAAATGGAAAATTGGTAAATTAATTCCAATACATAAAGCAGGGAAAAGGAGTGATATCAATAATTATAGAGGTGTTAATATCATGCCAACAATTGCCAAAGTATTTGAAAGAGTAAATTATAATCAGCTGAAACTAATCATCATGCCAAGATTATCCAAAAACCAACACGGATTTCTGCCAAACAGGAATATTGAGACTAACATGATGGAATATACAACAGAAATAAATAATGCCTTTGACAGAAGTAAGCAAGTCGATGTTTTTTATGCAGACATATCAAAAGCTTTTGACACAGTTAAACAATCATTATTGATACGAAAGCTTGCAAGATATCCATTATATAATAAAATTCTTCTATGGTTTGTTTCGTATTTTAATAACCGAAAACAATACTGTTGCGTTGGTGATTCACATTCCAAAACATTTAATGTTCCATCGTCAGTTGGGCAGGGAACAATACTTGGCCCCCTATTGTTTCTTGCATTTTTCGATGACTCGGATGATGAATTGGGTGAATCCAAAAGTTACAATTTTGCTGATGATAAGAAAATTTTGAGAGTAATTGAAAGGGAGGAAGATATATCACAACTGCAAACCTCAATTGACAACTTTATTAGATGGTGTCATAACAATAGCCTATCGGTAAACAAATCGAAATGCAAAATCATCACATTTGCCCACACGAAACAACCAATTATTCATGAATATCACATTGATGGAGTGAAAATCGATCGTGTAAATGAAATTAAAGATCTGGGGGTATTGTTGAATACTAAATTAGACTTCAAACAGCATATTGAATACATCACGAAAAAATCAGACTCTATGCTTGCTTTTGTCAAAAGACTGTGTAGAGCTAATTACAGTATGGATGTCTCTAAGCTACTATACACATCATTGGTTAGATCCAATCTTGAATTCGCTAGCTCAATATGGTCACCACGACAACTTGAATACAGATCAATAATCGAAAGTATTCAGAAACAAGCAGTGATATTGTTAAGGGGAGACTATATAAATCGTAGTGAGAACAACTATGTATTGACACCATATGAGGAAAGAACACATGAATTGGGATTATCCAAGCTGATCAGAAGAAGAGTCAATTCGTCCATCATGTTCATACACAAACTAATAAAGGGAAGATACAGCATCCTGTCACTGATGAATGAAATAGAAATAAATAATGGCACGAGATCACTAAGAAATCTTGAATTCATCCGAATTAAATGTTGCAGAACAAATTATGTACTATTTTCACCATTCAACACAGCATGCAGGGCATTTAATTTTGCGGCTTTGCATATCGATCCAACACTTCCGTCAATTGAATTTGCAAAGAAATTAGAGATGACACCAGATCATTTGTTTGGTGATTTATGCAAACTTGCGAATTAAACTACATCGGAGCATTTCTTTATGTGATTGTATCGGTGAATGAGAAAGCGCACAACATATGAAGTATACGAGATGATATGACCCGAAAACGAATTTACATTATTGTATTTTATTAATTTAAATTTGATTTTTTATCTATTATTTATTTATTGACATTTTTCCACTTGAAATATTTAAATTGTTTTGAGTTATTAATGATTCGTTGTTCTTTACAACTATTTATTTTGTTATTTTGATTTATTACTATTTCTGTTTGTTATAAAATTCTTTGTTATTTTGATTTGATATTGATTCAATTTGTATACAATTCTATTTTTTGTTGAGAACAATAATTAATTATTCCATAAATTTGAAATTGAAAAGATCTTGGTTTTTAATGAGATATTTCTACTCTTTTCCAAGCTAAAATTTAAAATTTGACTTTGTAACTGTCGGCCAGTTTTGGTAGACATTAAAACTAAATAAATAAATATAAAAGAAATGCGAGACTGTTTACAAAGATTGTACCTGTTCATTGTTTATGCTTGAATTGATTTTTGGAGTTTTTTAGTGGCTTTTTTCCACATAACACACATGGATACACCGACCACAACTACGACCAAGAAAACACATAATAGTGGACCAACAATGACGTATAGTAAAATTGATGTTTGAGACAATTCATCGTCGTCTTTTTCAATCACATGTGAAAGGCTCCGAGGAAAAATGTTACACAGAAAATTTCCGTGGAAAAATGTTATTATTTAGTGTATTCAACATACAAAAAACAACAACAAATACATTGAATAATAACATTTCTCCTCGCGGCCTTTCATGTCGTTCAACCTATGGAACCAACTGTGTATTTGGTCCCACAACTTGGTCGTGAACTTCGTAGCCAAGTAATACACCGCCAGCGTATTTGGCTACTTTTAAAAGTAATTTCCGCCATTTCATAATTTTGCTTTGATTATTGATTTTCACAAAGAAGAGAGCTTTGCTTTTTTTAAATTTTTCTTTTCAGAAGCTGCAATTAAACTAAATTAAAATCAAATATTATGACATGAGTAAAAACATTAATTTGTTTGATTCGATTATATTTTGATTGTAACTATTTACAATATTATTGCTTATATTGCATAAATCCAAATTATCGTTTTGGTCGTCGAATATTCCAGACAGCTCAGTTTTGTAAACATAGAAACGAAAGCGCTAAATCAATTTTGATTAATAAGTGAAGATTTAAACAAAAAAAAAACATAAAAAAACACAAGCATTCATTTTATTTTCATTCTCATTTCGTGCAACGCCAAATTGGCAAATTCAATTTATATAGTGACAAATATATCATGGATGCACGACCACTTGCACCCCTGTGCCTCAGGTTGTTCATCAACCCAAATACGGCAATTTTGTTTCTCAACATATCCATTCAGCCAGAAATGAGCCTCGTCGCTAAACAAAATTTCACAATAAAACAACGATTTTCTGCAAGCTTATTCAGAGCCCATTTACAGAAAACATGACGCAAACGTAAGTCAGCCGGGTTCAATTCATGCACGAGTTGAATTTTTTTATAGTTTTAAGCCAAAATTCTCGCGAACAATTTCAGCTACCGCTACTATATTCTCTTCACTACGTGCTGGATGTGGTCTAATCGGTCGTGTATTATCTAATAACGTACACTGGACTACAAATTTACGGATGGTATTGGCAATGGTGGGTTCAGTAGGACGATGATGAATACCATAAGTTGTTCTAAGCGCACGAAAAACTTTTTTCACATAACATTGATTTTCGAAATACGAACAATTTGGACACGCAGTTGTGGTGTAAGTCGTTCCATAATGATTTGTCAAACAATACTGAATAAAAATCATACGACAGTTTGACATGAGTCACGCGTCGTGATCTGTCAAAAAACCCTATGAAAAAAAAGGTTCAAATGGAACCTTTTATTTGTGTTAGATTATCATTTAGCTATAAATCAATACACCTCGCGCGTCAGAAGCACACATATGTTTTATTTAAGTTTGTTTTGTAAACAAACTAAAAATCGCTCTATATGAAAAGAACGTCATGTATGTCTACTGTAAAATTGATGTTTTTTGAAATGGAATCCAGCCAATAGATGGCGACACTATTTATATCATTTTTGGTTTTCAAAAACGCCTTTTCTTGTTTTATATGAATTTCACTCAAAATACGTGAAGATTATATTATTGCTATTTCAAAACTGAGCATTTATTCATTTAATGAACGATTTCTGTGATACTGAAAATTTGATAATAGTATGCGTATATCAGCTCGTTTAATATTTCAACAATTGTTAATTGATACAAAAATGAATAAAATGGGAATGAACAATTAAGAGAAAGACGAAAAAAAACCAAATCAACTTATTTGCTTCGAAAAATTAATCAATATTTAAATAATTGCTCAAAATGAATTAAAAATCAAATATTTTCTTTCTAAATGAATAGCAATGACAGAAAAAAAATTGACATTTGGACAAAATGAGGCATTCCATTGAAATAATTAAAATATTTTCTGATAATCGTTTCTTTTTTTGTTTTTTTTTTTCGTTTTTTCCATACTATTTTTCGATTTTTAGTTAGTCATTATTAGCCTTAAATGCGTACAGCGCCCGAGGCATAATTTTGATACAAAAAAAAGTATTAGACATTTTAAAAATCGTATGAAATTCCGTTTGTATATAATTTGAACCTTTAGGCATATATGAATAATTTTTCAAGTTGATATGTGACGTATAGCCCTGTGTGTAACTTATGTGATTTATACGTGCTTTGGGGCGTAGAACGCCCGATAGTGTGTTTAGTTCCAAAACTGAAATGTGATAAGAGATTAGAGACAATTATCTTGAGCAAAGGTGTAGAGCATGTTAAGAACTACAATATCATTTCTCGCGGGACTGATAAGAGATAACAAGATGGTGTCTTCAACGAAAATGTAGTTGGTGTCTTCACCTATTTAATACTCGAACTGAAAGTAGATATCATTTTTATGTTGTCAGTGCCGCTAAAAATGGGGAACAAAAATAGTGCATTTTCGAAGTTTTTTTACATATTTCGCGAATCTGATAAGAGAAAACATGATGCCAACTTTGAAATATTGTAGTTCTTAATTTTCTCTACAACTTTGCTGAAGACAGATATATCTTATCTTTTATCGTAGTCTAGTTTTTGTACAAAAAGTACTACGGGCGCTGTACGCCCCATGCACGAGTTTAAGTTGGCTAGTACATGCACGGGTGTAAGGTTAAAAGGATTGGAATAAGTTCATATCACATCCTCTTGTATTTTTGTAAAAAATATTGGATATATGTATTACCTATTTCCGACCTACTACGATGGAGCTTTCGGTTTCCGAGTAATATTATGGTGCCATCCAAAAGTCGCGATGGTTATTTTATAAAGAGCCTCTGTGATGACTGAAGAAAAACTGGGCTCTTTTAGTACACCTGACTTGACATTTGCAAACCTGAAATTATCCATAAGATGGCGACTCTTCTGTACTAAATCTTAAAAATACACATTAGATGGCGACACTAGTATATTAATTATTAAAAATATACATAAATATATAAAACAAACAAATCAAATTAATACTATTAACAATTAAACGAAAAACATATGAATTTTAAATCACATTTAAAAATATAATAAAAATTAATAGTTTTATAACACCTTGCAAATACCAGGTGTATACTAGTAGTACATATGAAATTGCAAAATTATTTGTACTTTGAAACAATGTCGACCGCCATTTTCTATGCAATGGAAATATTCACGCATAAATAATAGAGAAGTTCCATGAAAGAAACAAGGATATGTATGTATGTATGTTTGTCGATTTACAAAAAGCGTATGATTGTATACCGAGAGCCAATTTGTAGTCAGTTTTGAGTGAATACGGAGTGAATGGTTTTCTTCTGGGGGCAATTAAGAGTTTTTATAAATGCTGTGAAGCCGCTGTGAGAGTGGATGGTGAATTGAGTGAATGGTTTGAAGTGCGAAACGATCTCCGATAGGACTGTACTATTTCACCGCTTTTATTTATAATTTATATGGATAAATTGATTTTGTCAGCTAATCTGGGAGGTAAAGTAGTTTTGGGGAGAAATATCATCTCTGCTCTTGCATATGCAGATGACGTAGTATTGTTTGGCGGCTCAGAATAGGAGCTACAAAACAGTATAAGCGATTTAGAAGCGGTCTGTACGAACGCACAGATCGAGTGTATTGATACTGCTATTCTACTATCCTCTAGTAAGCATCAATTTCTCTATTATTTTGTAATTGTGTAATTGTGTAAAAATGACAAAATTTCCAATTGATTTTTCTCAGTTATTTATTTATTTATTTCACCGCCAAAAACTGGCTGAATATAATTTACAACATAAAATTTTAACAATTATCGAATACATTATTAGGAACATCAACTAATTTTCTTTTAAATTGATTTCTATTGGTCGATTCTATAAACAAAGTCTTAATTATATTAGCATATTTACATATAAGCGTAATGGGAGCGTTTGTGTTTCTGCTTAATAAATCATTCGAAACTCTAAAAAGTTCAGGATTACGAATATTACGTACATTAGGATTAATATTAAACAAACTTTTTACAAATGGACAATGAATTCTATCACTTAATAAGTCGTACATAAATAATAACGCGAAATTAATTCTACGACGACTGAGTCTAGTCATGTTCAACGATTTAAGGCGATCATCATAAGACGAAATTTGGTAATTGTTTGACATATTTGGATATTCACGGAGTGCATACATTGAAAATTGACGTTGAATTCTTTCAATCAAATCAGATTTAGTTGAAGAGATGTTCAGCCATACAGTGCTAGCATAGTCAAGATTAGGCTGAACAAACGCTGTATAGATTGCTTTCCGTCTGGTTTGATCATCTATATCGCGTGCAAAACGTTTCACAAAACCCAGTGCGGAGCTTGCTCTAGAGCTGATCAGATCGGTGTGAGTTTTGAAATTTAGTTTGTCATCGATCAACACACCCAAATCTCGCTGTTCAGTAGAATTTACAAAATAGTAATCACCATAATAGTATATTGGTTTTGGTTGGGTTCTTCCACGGTGAATAGATAGAATAGAGCACTTGTCAAGATTAAGATGTAAATCATTCATGTCACACCAATACCTTAATGCGTTGATTGAAGATTGAAGTTGGGAAGAATCTACCTCGTTGTTCACTATCTTAGCCATTCGTACATCATCAGCGAACATTGATAGAAATATATTGTTTGAAACCATAGATGGTAGGTCGTTAATGAATAATAAGAAAAGCGTTGGCACAATATGGTAACCCTGTGGTACACTCGAGTTTACAATGAAATCTGGAGATTCAGCGGTTCCCAGTTTAACGTATTGTTGGCGATTAGATAGATATGATTTTATCCATCCAATGATATTTGCAGGAATAGGAAACGCTGTTAATTTTCGAAGAAGAATGTCATGATTGACTCTGTCGAATGCCTTACTGAAGTCGAGATATAATACATCCACTCAATTTGAAGTATTCAAACCAGTAATGGAGTAATACAGAAATTCCATCAAATTTGTTGTTGTTGAGGGATGTTTCATAAAGCCATGTTGATGTGGAGATATACTGCCAAATACAAGACGAGTTAGGTGAAAATTAACGCAGTGCTCAAAGAATTTCGCAATTGTTATTAATTTTGCTATGCATCTGTAATTCCTTATGTCCGATTTATCACCTTTTTTGAAAATCGGTCGAACACAATAACGTTTCCAAGCGCTCGGAAATATGCCAGTTTGAAGAGATTCATTAAATATAAGTGTAAGTGGCTCGAGCCATATATAATATTATATGATCATATAAAACGGATGCGCAATTTTTCAATACAAGGGGATGGATACCATCAGGACCAGCACTTGTATTTGTTTTAATTTTCGTGAGTTGATCAAATACAAAATAATCTTCTAATACAAACGTTTCGTTCTCACTGAAATTTGGTGCATCAAATGACGGTAATTGGCTGGATAGGTTCTATGAAAAATTCGAACTGAAGAATTCAGCAAACATTGAGGTTTGAACATTTAAATCCATCAACGAATTTGCACCATAGTGCAATAGCTTCGGTAAACAATCACTAGTGCGCTTCGAGTTGACAAATTTTCAGAATGAAGAAGGATTTGACCTCAGCGATGATTCCAATTTTTTCTTATAGTTTTGATATAAAAGTGCGTTGAGGGAATCAAATTCCACACAAATACGATCAAAAAGGGCTCTGTCACCGTTGATTTTAAATCGTTTCCATTCAATCGTCTTTATTCTTCTGATTTTTGAGTGATTGGAGTTGTCTATTCCACCATGGTGTTTTAAATGAACTATATTTCGATCTTGGAACGAAGATTGCAATGGCATCATTTAGAACATCATGAAGGAATTCAATCTTCTCATCCAGTGACTTGTATAACAAATTTTCAACAATATTTGAATTATTGAGATAGTTGCAAATCCCAATAAAATCAGCGCGGTTGAAATTAAAGCGATGAAAATTTGATTCTCCATTCCGATCTTTATCAGAATGATTATTCCCACAAATAATAAGTAATGGCGGGTGATGGATGTCAATTTTTGTCAATGGATTTGATTCAATTATTTCAACATTCAGAAAATCATTGGTGAAGACTAAATCGAGTAAACGGCCATTGTTGTTGAATTTGTCCATGGACTCCCAGGATTTGGCCTGAATTCCAAGCCTTCCTATTTGGAATTTCATGAAAAATTGGTTTACATAATTTTATATATATTTTTATATGAAATTCCAAATAGGAAGGCTTGGAATTCAGGCCAAATCCTGGAAATCCATGGATCAGCCTGGGCAACTGACACCTCTAGTTGATAGATCTTGAATTTTTTTTTACTATAGTCACAAATTAATTTATTTTCACGTTTTACCTACCGGATAACTGAGAAAAATCAATTGGAAATTTTGTCATTCTTACACAATTACAAAATAATAGAGGAATTGATGCTTATCCCAAAAAAAAAAAAAATGATTAAGTTTTGAGCATGCTCATTTATTACTCATTTAATCATGAGTAACTTCGTCGAAATTGCTCACTTAATCACAGAAATTTTCTCAAATTGAGTATGATTTGAGCAGGAGTAACTTTTTGAGTAAGAGTAATGCCCATGTGTAGTATTAAAGTAATAAAAATCCCAAAATGTTATTATTTTAAAGTAAGTGAGAAAATACCAATTATTGCGTCTGAATATTCTTTGCCATGTTCTTGCACATTGAATCTATCTTTGTCAATTTGTCATTGAACATGAAAAAATTATTCGACGTATTCAAATATAATATTCTGTATGTTATGGGACAAATTTTAAAATTTGTTACAGTTTCATACATTGTTGCAGATATTAAAAGTGAATTGTTGTTAAAATACATTTAAAAAATAAAATGTAAGTTTTATTTTTCAAAGGTCAAATGTACAAATTTAGAAGAAAAAAATTCTTGAATTCAAAAATTTGTGGTTTAAAAGAGTGATCCAATTTTACTTTAAAATCATTCTGGATCTTGAATTCATTAAGTAAACAATTGAAAATGTGTAAGTATATTTATGATTTAAGAATTTGCGAAAAGTGCTTTTGTTTCAAGTGTGTGATATGAAAAAAGTGAATTATTAGTGAAAAACATTTGTGAATAGCCGGGGGATTATTTGTTAAAGCGAGTCATCAAGACTCGCGCCATTTGTATGTTGATTCGAATTATCATGAACTGACTTGAAAAGACTCGCAATGACTTGCGCTACTCCATAACGATTTGCACTGACTCGCACAAATACAAATAAATTCACACACGAGTCGCTGCATTAAAAATGTATGGTATTCGTAACAAATCCACGAATCAGTTTTTATTGACAAGATACCACAACGTTTGTAATGCAAAGCATTAGATGTCAAATCTTAAACAAAGCAACGGATGAATTTTTTGTCATGGTTAGTTTCTATCCGATTTTATATCACAGATTTAAAACAATTTATATATAAATATATTTTATTTAGGCATTGCTATTCAAAAAAATCGCAAAATCATTTGGCAAAATTCCAAAATATTTAAAATTAATCCTAATTGAAAGTGGTTTTGATTGCAAAATCAGTTTACAAAATTTAGACAAACAAAGTTTAATTGATATTGAAGATTTTGTGCAAGCTAATAGAATAAAATTCAGTGATATTTTGAAAGACACACAATATCAAAACGTTGAAGTATTTAAATTCTTGCCTGGGCATGAAAACTTAATACTTAATTTGTCTAAACATTTAAATAATAAAGTTAAGAAAAACAAATCGGCTGTAAATGAAATTGTACACCGATGGTGTCAAATTCAACTGATGACATTTGGGTTTGTTTAGTGATATGAAGATTTATATGAAAAACTCGTGAAATACTTTGGAAGACTCGCGAATCTTCATACAGATTAGTGAGACTCGCACTTTTGAAATTGATTCGTGAAATTTGTACTGACTCGTATGATAGATAAGCCCCTAGGTGAATAGTGCTGTTATTTCGAAAAATGTGAATTAATTTTATAGTGTGGATATCATTAGTAAAAATTATATTGTTTAGATAGATTAAATTCCATATTGTGAAATATGATAAAAATGAGTGAAGAAGTGTTAAAATCCTATAATTTTATTTTTAATTTTTAATTTAAGCTGATTTATGAAATATGATATACAAATAAAATTGAAATTAACGTTCTTTTTATATTATTTTTATAAAGATCATGGAAGAGGAAGAAAATTAATGCGGGGAAGACGACCGCTAACGCATTCAAGGTAAAGAAAATTATGAATTTAGTTGATTATTTATTCAAATCATTTTTTTTTTTCCTCAATTTATTTTTCTATTAGAATGGGAACGAGTGGTTCACGAACACCGTCATCATCTTCTGAATCAATAACGTCGAGCCGTTCTTTAATGAGAACCCTATCAATCTCGCCACCATTTTCACCTCCTCCGCAATCGACACAGTCGAGACAGGCGGTAATAATCCAATCGTCAACATCAAAAATATCAACAACTCCGATGGCACCATCATCATCAACGGAACGATCGTCTTTTCAAAGAATGCGGCTTCATTTATACAATTTGGCTGCATAAAGTATAAATGGAACAGATTCAGAACGTATTAGAACTCATACTTTTAAAGAAGCTGTTAGATTTTGTTTTACATTTTACGTTTTGCATTAATATCAGTTACTTTAATTGCAGATTCATCATCAAGGACTATGACAATGCATCCAGACATAGTAACGTACGCTGCTCAACATCATGATCTAACGACGATGTCAAATGCGGATCAATGAAGATTACATGTCATATCGTTGGAAATATCCCAATAGGGAACAATATGATCGTACGATTCTCATGGAACATCAAAACCTGCGTCAACAATTCGGTGTACCAAATAACAACAGTATTTTACGTGAATCACATATTAATTTGCCGATTTGCCCAGTATGCTTTGATTACTATGATGATACTGCAACCAGATATATGGTTGCATTATTTTGCGGTCATGTATATTGTAATAGGTGCTACACAGAAATTAACCATCGATCTGAACCGTCGTGTCCAATTTGTAGAATACCAATCAATGATACAGCTTTCTACAGGTTAAAATTAACGTTTCAGGTGGAAAGAACACCAATATGCGTTGACTGCAATCAACCATACGATATTCAAATGATCACCTCGCGATGTGGTCATGTGTATTGTCTTGATTTTAATGCCAAAAATCGCTCTCGGTGCTTGCATTGTCAACAAGAATTTGGTGGCAGTTGCAGATTCGTGCGAATATTTATCCTTTTTGAAGAGAATTGAACGACGAGAAATATAATATCATCGCTTTTTTCAATTTTTTCTCAATATATCATATCTTTTTATCAAAAAATAATTACTAATCAAACATACATTACTCAAAAAATATATTTTACTAACACAAAAGAATTTTTGCACAGTACATGAACAATGTTATTAATAAAATCAACACTATTTTTTTTATAAATAAAACAAAAAAGTTTTTCATTTTCAAATAACCTTCCATGTTATTCAAACAATTAAATTAAATCATTTTTTTTTATCCAACAATTGTGTTAAGTATCAAAACCCAGCCACTTCACAAACGCTTCGTTGCCACTTGTCCTAATTATTTTCTCCACAAGGTACAAGTTTGGATATTTGCTCAATTGTAATTCTTCAGCGTATAGCCAAAAGATATGTTACTGGTTTCGTTTGTTGTACTTGTCTAATTTTGAAAATTTCCATAGTTCAATTCGGTGTGTAATCCTTATCAAATATATGTTTGTATTTACTTAATCGAACCAAATCACCAACCTTGAATTTGGCGTTCTTTCTCAACGTATTCTTCACATGTAAACAATTATTCTTGCTGTAAACATTGTTCAAAAGGTAAGTTTCATTTGATTCATCTACATCGACTGGTTTCATATTTATGGTTCTATGTTTCGTATGATTGTAATCGAAAACAAATTGTTGCAAAATATCAATCCATTTCAAGGATCCACGCAAACTAAACTGTTGAAGTCCAGAGTGGTTAATAAAATACGCTTTCATTTATGTTTTCTTGTTATAATTAATTTTATTTTATTTTGAAAAGAAGACTTATTTTTATGTCTTGGCTCGAAGGCTCACAAAATTCAACTAACTTAAATTAACTTAAATCTATGGCTGACTTATACTCATTAGCTCGCAATGCACTTATCTCTGATCGATATATTACTTATCAGCGATAACTGATCGATGCGCACGTTAGAGGTGGGATTTAACCATGCGTGTGCGATATGGATAGAAGTGTAAGGTGCATGTGTTATCGAATTATGCGTGTGCATTAGGATACGCATTATGTTATTTCTATTCAATGTGAATCGAATACATTCATATTCCCAATGAATATACAGTCATGGACAAAATTGAGTATACCCCTTATGAAAAAAAATTCTTTGGTTCATTTCATTGCGTTTTTATCGAATTTTTGTTACGATAAGGATTATATTTTTTGTAAAATAATGTATTCTAAATAATACCGAGAGATTTTTGATAAATATTTTTGAATTTTAGGATTTTTATTTAAAAATGTAGAAGTATGGCGTTTTTGCGTTGGACAAAATTGAGTATACTGTGTAATAATTTGAATGAAAAATGAAGAAAAATCAAAAAAATGTTTGGGATTCGGTCTAATTCTAATATTTGGTGTTTCCACCGTTGGCTTTGATCACAGCTTGAAGTCGATTCGGCATGCTTTCAACCAAATTTTGCAAATAATCTGGACTGAGTTCATTCTATGCAGTTTTGAGGCTTTCATAGAAAGTTTCGCCATTTGTGCGGCCCCTCGGTGGTACTTTTGAGTCGAGTTGGGACCATAGGTTCTCAATTGGGTTTAAGTCTGCACTTTGAGCTGGCCATTCGAGAACATTGATTGCAGTATTTTCGAAAAAGCGCTTAGTTACGCCGGCCGTATGCTTCGGATCATTGTCCTGCTGGAATATAAATTGATCAGCAATATTCATCTTGCGGGCTGATTCTTTGAGATTGTGTGCCAAAATGTGGATATAATATCGAGCATCCATAATACCATTGATTTTGTGCAAATTTCCAACACCGAACCACGAGAAACACCCCCACACCATAATGGAGCCGCCGCCATATTTCACAGTTTTCGTGGTGTTCTTGTCAAGCAGCGCCTCGCCGCATTTTCGGTAAATTTTACGGCGTTTTTTCTTACCAACCAATTCAAACTTACTTTCATCGCTCCAAATGATGTTTTTCCAAAAAGATTTTGGCTTATCGATGTATTTTTTGGCGAACGCCAGACGTTTCTTCTTGTTGGTTGGTGTGATTAATGGCTTCCTGATAGATACACGGCTAAAAAATTGTTTTTCGTGCAATCTTCGGCGGATTGTTTTTGTGTGAACATTCAAATTGAGTTCATCTTTGATTTCTGTACTCGTGGTGTCAGATTTCTTCTTTATTTGTCGAATAATAAGCGCATCTTCTCTCTCGGTTGTCGCACGTTTACGACCACGACCTGATATATTACCGATTTGTTGTGTTTTCTCGAACTTTTTACATATTTTTTGCACAGCTGATTTTGAAACAGTGTATTTTTCAGCGATTTTACCGTAACCCAGACCGTTTTGGTGATCCTGAATAATTAAATTTCGGATCTGAAGAGCGATTTCATTTCGCGCCGCCATCATGTCAATGCACAATGATAAAAAGATCGAATTTCATAATGTGCAGCAACAGAAACGTTAAAAACAACTTGTTCACCATGCAGAATAACGGTACCGTTAGCTGACAAGTGATACAATACGAAAACAAAACATTCTACGCAATGAACAATCTAAAACAATACACAGTATACTCAATTTTGTCCAACGCAAAAACGCCATACTTCTACATTTTTAAATAAAAATCCTAAAATTCAAAAATATTTATCAAAAATCTCTCGGTATTATTTAGAATACATTATTTTACAAAAAATATAATCCTTATCGTAACAAAAATTCGATAAAAACGCAATGAAATGAACCAAAGAATTTTTTTTCATAAGGGGTATACTCAATTTTGTCCATGACTGTATATGTATTGCATAATGTTCTTATTTAAGTATGAAGGATACGTATAGTCATTGAACGTAATACCGAGCTGGCTATACTGCCTCGGACGATGGAAAAAAAAATTTGAGTTTTTGGGCTCAAATTTTTGTCCAAGTAAAGGTGTGAATTTTCACATCTTCAAAAAGGATGAAGATTCGATTCTCAAATTTGGTTAAAATGTGATGTTAGTTGTGGTTTTGAATTCGATATTACGTTTACTGACTATACGTAACCTTCATACTTAAATAAGAACATTATGCAATACATATATATTCATTGGGAAATATTTTTGTATTTCTGAGTTAAGTAGCAACAACAAAGTCTTTAAATTCAAGTTTAGTTAAAATTTTTGCAAATTTTGTGGTAATATTGAAATCTAACACGGGGATTTCCAATCCATCCTTTGATTGCTAATCGAAAACAAAAAACCCTTTTTCCCGCGAATCACTTTCTTCCTTATTTTTTCTGATACATTATTCTCATATGAATATTAACGATTCATGTTATAAAAATACCACTTTACCTTAATTAAGAGAAATTAAGCATTTATGCGTAAACCAATTGAATCAAGTAGTTGCAAGAACGAATAACGCTAAACTTCAAACATCTTACTCTTACACTAAAGATCGCCGTTTAATAACTAATCTCAGAGAACAAATTTGGGAACTGGATTTTGCCATTGAAAAACGCAAATTAGAACAATCAAACATTTCAAAACCACTTCCAGTTACTAGAAAATCTCTCCTGAAACCAAAGAAAATTTCCTTTGACAATAACTCATTTTCTGAAATTATGACTTATCGCACCCCAAACTCTAAAACTTCTGATTTTGAAAATTTAAACCCTCAAAATAGCGAATTTAACATCAATGATAATACAAACGAACCCCTAGACACAACATTTACCAGTAATATTCCACCAGCCAATACTGAAAAAACACTTCCAGAAGTTACACAAAGACCTAATACGGGGGTAACTTCCAATATTAAAGATATTTTTGATCTTAAATTTCAATTCCCTTCTGATCCCAATAAAACAGCTGACGAAAAAATTTCTCGCCTGGAAGAAGAATTAAAAATCACCAAAAACTTCATTACAGAGCAAAAATTTAAATACGAAGATCAATTAGTAAAACAAAAGAAAGCATTTGAAGAAAGTATGAAAAAGATGCAATCAGAAATGTCTTCCTTTCGTAATGAATATATAAAATCTACTCTCAAAAATGAAACAAAATTCAACCCTAATGTACCTACTGGAGCCAGAAAAAAAAGAAACTACTTCTCTAGATGCAAAATTTCAATCTTCAGACTAACATAAATTAGGTTCTGACTCAAGCAGTATTCTCATGAATCAAATGCAAAAACTTATTGAACAAATGTCAATCAAACAAACCGATAATACTCCTTAACGAAATCCCTCTACCCATTTTAATTTTGGTACCGAAAATTTACATGAAAATGACAATAAAAATTTAATCAATATTGATGATGATAATCATGAACATAATCGCTTTTTTGGTGAAAATCAAGCCAAAATTAGAGAAACTTATGCCCGTCGCCTTCGTTCTATACCCATTTTCGATGGTGAAGACCATCAATCACCACGTATTTTTTTAGACGTAACTAAAGCTCTCAATGATATAAACAATTAATCTGCAATTATGAGGCGAAGCACGCAAAGTAATTACAAACATTTATGATATGAATTACGACACATTAAGAGATAAATTACTTCATCATTTTGCATATTTGACCAATAAAGACATAATAACTGGGTTAGTTGCTCTTTCTCTAGCATTTTCTTCAGTGAAATAAACTCGTTGCTCATTTTCCAAATGTACAGAGAGATGAACAACAGCTGGATACCTTTCATGTATGTTGAATCCCAATATTCTCCAAACAGCTTCATTACTACTTATACTACTGTGGGCAAAACCTACCGGGAATTTGGTTATATTTCAAAAATTCTTTTTTTATTCTTCCAAATCAATTTCATCGCCTTCAAAGTAATCCCCTCCCGACGCAATGCACTTATGCCAACGTATTTTCCAATCTTCGATGCATGCCAAAAAGTCACTGGCAGGGATGGCCTTCAGAGCGCGCGCCGATTCACGTTGAATCTCTTCAATCGACTCAAAACGATGTCCCCGGAGCGGTCTTTTTAGCTTAGAGAACAGCCAGAAGTCACACGGAGCTAAATCAGGTGAATAAGGTGGTTGCGGAACGATATGAGTTGAATTTTTGGTGGAAAAATCTAAAAAAACCAATCAAAGAAATTTCATGGTTTTGGAACCAAACGTGAATTGGAACTTTTAACTTAAAAAAAAGCTTTTGAAACGGTGTTCATAGTTTATGTGGAGAACCAAGAGATCTAACCATCACTCTTAAAGTTCATCGACGATGTTTCACTGAAAATTTTCTCATTTTTTTGATGTTGATGGTCGTTCAAGCCGATTTTCAGAGGTTTAGGTGTTCTTCAACTTCTAGGAAAATTTTCTGTCGTTTGAAAAACCTGGATCTTATTACAGTTCGATAGAGGAAGGTTCAATATATGATCTCAAAAGATCTGTTTGTCGAAATTTGATATTGCAAACAAAATTTATTATAACTTCTTTTGAGAAAAAAATGGAAAAAATGTGCAAAATCGCCAAATGCACTTTTGGTTGCTCACAAATCACAAACCAAACTACTTGAAAAATAGAGATATTGTCATGAAATTTGACACAGATGTCAAAGACAGTACTGCCAACCTAAAAATAAAAACACTTGTCCCTATCGGAAGACCAATGAAGTTTAAATTTAAATTTCCCGGTAGGTTTTGCCCACAGTAGTATAACGACCGATTTGAAATCGACTGATTTCATCATTTGGATTCGTTTGATTAGCAATTTCAAAAACCGCCATATCATTCCCTTTGTTAATGTATTTACAGTGTTATGGTTTCGATGAAACCATAAATTCAATTCAAGGCAATTAGTAAAAAGAAAAAATACATAAATTAATAAAAATAAAGAAAAAGAAGAAAACAAAAATTTACTGAATAAATCAAAGGCGTGAAGTTGGCGCACATGCATTGTATGAATATAGATTAAGTACTGAGCGCTGACAATGTACTAAATTGGGCAACTGAGACAACATCGCAAACTGCAAGAAAGTGACAGTTCATCAAAACGAAAAAAGAAAATCAAGTCAATCAATTGAAAGTGAATCGATTTGTCTTTCTTCTTATCCGGACTTTCATCAAGATAACACGTAAATTATCAGTCAAACGGTAATTAAAAAGAACGAGTCAAATTTTAATTAATTGTTCGCCTTCATTGCGATAGCATACATCAATTTATTAGTGAATCCGTGTGACATTAACCAACAAATTCAACGCAATTCATCAGCGAATCATACGATCGAAAAGAATTCCACGGAATTAGCGGCCAATTCACCAAGAACTACAAATCGACGGCAGTGATTTCAATTTTCATCGGAATTCAACCAAATTACGTGCCCAAGAACATTGTCAAAGCAAATTACACAAAATTGTAAGTAGTTTTTAAGATTAACTGCGATCGCATAGGTAGGGCTTTGAATGATTTACATTAAAGGACCGATTTTAAGAACAAAGATAAGAAGAAATTTTTCTGTTATATTCCGTAAACGACCCGCTTGCAATTTCAGAATTTATTTTTAAATTAAAACAAAGGAACATAACAAAATTGGCGCCCAACGTAAAATTAAATTGATTTCTTTTGCATTTTCATGAGAAAAGGTGTTACACACCCAGCATAAATTTAATTTGATTGAAAATCTAGACTTAATTAATTTTGATTTTCGAATCGCGACGGGAATCAAACCAAGAATTAAAAATAAATTGTTATGAAAAGAAAAAACTTATAAAATATATTTAAAAATCGTGTAAATTCAATGCATGTGCTAGCAAATTCATAATTGATTTCAAGGGGAACCACGTGGTAGACATTCCACGTGTATCGATACATTACCGCATGGTAAACGAGACATAACCAAGAAATACAATTCAATTGATTGGAAGCAATCAGCGTTCCATTACATATTTGCAAAGTTTTCGGTGAGATCAGAAGTACGAGGAAGAATTTTCGTTCCTATTTTTACATTAGATTTAAGATTTTTTGATTGATTTTTCTGAAAACTCAAAGATATTAATTTTTTCGATTGAAACCACTGAACATTTACTTAAATAAAAAATAAAAATTTCCATTTTCTGAATTTAAAACATATTTTGCTGGAACATTCGACAATTTTTTGAAATTCAAAGAAGTTTTGTTTAAATAAATTGATCATTGATTGGATAATTGATTGCAAAAAGGGGAATTCATTGAAAATATTTAAATTTTTTTTTACTTTTTGCGGAATTTCCAAGACACACATTGAGGTTAGGACACCAACCGCATGTACTTTTTCATGCCAGATCTTTCCCAAATCAAAGTGTAACCTCACAAAGAACACATTTTAGTGGACATTAAAGAATTTCAATAGAAATTGATCAATACTAGGAATTTCAAGAATAGTTGAGGTCAAGATTAAATCGAATTAATTCAAGAAAAGTTACGTCTAGTAGGAAACAAGAGATTTAATTTAAATTTTTTTTTAATTGTCGTTGGATAATCATTTCGAATTAAGATGAATAGATCAAATGAACCAATTGTAACGGTTAGTCAATTCCAAATTGAACCTGAGTATCTATCAGACGGAGAAGTAGCATATGAGTTAACAATTCGAAACATTCCGCTATGTAGAGAAAGAAGAGAAGCAACGTCACGTTTGCGTTCATGCATGATTAGGGAACGTAAAGGAGAATTGAAAGAGCCATTAGGTAGTTTCGGTTCCCCGACAGACGAATTAGAAGTAAACTCAAGGAAAGCTGAGGATCTCAAGCGTTTATTACAAGAAATAAATCCGGATAGGGCTACCCAAGAAAGATTTATGAGTAAATTTTTGCACGTCAGTGGACGAGTAGAAAAAATACCAAGAGTAAAAGACAACTTAGATCTATCTCATTCAGTTCAGAAATTAGTAGATGAAATGGCAGAGTTATATCATGAGTTCATAAACAAAGTAAAGTCATTCAACAGACGTGGCAGACAATTGAATGTAGGAACGGGACAAACAGCCCCGAGTAATGACATGCAAACAGAAGCGGCTATGGCCGAGAAGACTACTAACATTAGTTTACCATCACGAATTGCACAAGTTCAATTAATTCCACAAGCTGAACCTGACATAACTCCAATTTCTCATTTCGATAATTCCAACCTGAATTTTCCTAATAGTAGACCAATACAGGGTGTAGCTACAAGTTCAATGGCACACAACTTAAGTACCGGTGATGCACACACAAGCCAAAGTGAACATCAACCAAATATTTTCGGTAGAAATACAATTTACCAAGACAGAAATAATACATACAATTCGCGACCGCAAACGAGTTCTGCGAACAACCTTAACGGTCAGACTAATACTAACCAACGAACGAACACAAGAATTCCATTCGGTATTTTAAACAGACCAACAACCAAGAGTGTAAATTTCGCACAAAATGAACATGTTGTATACACCAACAGAAACACATATGGGTTGCCACAAGATCAGCAACAACAACGCTATCAATTCCAGAGCGCTAATCAATTTTATGCGGATATGAATCGGGATAATTCCCAAACAGATACATCGAACAGCATGATTGCTGCAATCAACACAATGATGGAATCATTGAATACTATATCATCGCGCATTCAAAACATCGAATTATCGCAGCGAACAAACATAAACCGAGCAGCAGCAACACCAAGAAACGAAACTGTTGTTGTTGATGATGATGCACGCAGCGTAGCATCAAACGATTCATATCACTCAAGTTCATCGTGTAGCACAAGACGATCATTCGTTCCGATTCATAAGTGGAACTGGTATTTCACGGGTAATCCCAAGTCAAAAATTCCTGAAGAACGAGACGTTCATGCTTTCTTAAAGAAGTTAGATGTTTACAAAGAAGCAGAGAAGATATCCTACACGGAAATTTTCCAACGATTTCACTACATAGTAAAAGAACATGCATTCAATTGGTACGTTCAGTACAAGAAAGACTTTAGAAATTGGACACAATTGAAAGAAGGTTTACTGAAACAATTTACAACACCATTAGCAAAGTTCATTACTGTTTCAAAGTTAGCAGAAATCAGACAAAAACGTACAGAGACATCATCTGAATTTATTTCAAGCATTATTAGGGAATTTGATTCACTCGAAGTTTACGATGAGGTGGAAAGAGTTAGTATTATTCAGAACGGTCTTTTGCCAGAACTCAGATCGAGAGCAATGAGTCAGAATTGGACATCAGTTCAAGAATTAAGCATATTTTTGCGTAAACTCGAGGCAGCAGACAAGTTGTATGACAAACCTAGACATGACCTTAGACAATCATTTCAACGTAGAACGGCAATGCCAATACATTGTATAGAACAAGATCATTGCGAAGAGAGTTGTCAAGAAATAGAAGAATACACAATCGACGATACAAATGAAATAGAATACAACGAGTGTAACGTCACGAGGGTTAATCCAACAGTTACCAAGAAACCAAACGTGTTCAAAACAGTCAATACGCCAAACAGTACAAAAACATACGTTCATAACGGTACAAACGGAAATTCACAAGCCCAAGCGAACACAAATAGCTACAATCAGAAAACAGTACCGACACAAGTTAAAGAAAATACAGGCACGACCAATCAAGTCAACGTAACCGAACAAGAACAAACGACGATGTTTCCCGAAATAGCAGTCAGTGCATCGACTAGATGTTTTAATTGTAAGACAGGAAATCATTGGTTTGTGGATTGTCCGATGCCAGTTACTAGAATGTTTTGTTTTCGTTGTGGTAAAGAAGGAGTTATAGCGCCGGCATGCGAATGTAGATTAAATCGCTCAAAAAACTTGTAAAGCGTCGCTTACGACAAGCAAGGAGTAGGCGACGAGCAATAAACAGGCTGTTTTTAGCAAAGAGAAAGAACGCAATAGCGGTAGAAATGCCTAGAAAGTACAAGAGTATTTCAAACGCCAAACTCAATTTAAACGACGATGACAGACCATATTTGATAGTTGGTATTGAGGGAGATTTTGCTCGAGGTTTGTTGGATAGCGGTGCACAAGCATCAGTTATGAGTGAAGAATTATATAAGAAGTTGATTGAGAAAGGACACAAACTGTACAAGTGTAACGTAGGAATAACCACAGTAGACGGAACGTCACACAAAGCGTTAGGCTATATGAAAGTACCATATGTTGTTAGAGGCATTAAGCGTAATATACCAACACTAGTGGTAGCACAGGCAGCAACCAAGTTAGTTTTAGGCATGGATTTCTGGAATGCATATAGAATAAAGCCATGTTTCATGAGTAATACGTATGGCATCAGGGTGATCAAGCATAATTCGAACGAATTTGTTGATCAAGTAGATTCTGAAGCAGAGTTTAGAAGCGTGTTTGAAAATCAGGAAGCAGACGTATTGCCACCGAAATGCTTAAGTGTAGAGACAGAGCATGACTTGGACGAAGATCAAAAGGAGAGATTAGCTAACGTAATCAAGTCATTTCCGTTTTGCAAACCAGAAGGCAAACTAAACAAGACATGGTTGAAAGAAGCAAAGATTGATACGGGCGACGCAAAGCCTTATAGGTGCAAGTTAAGAATGTTTCCACCAAACAAATTGAAACGAATAATCGAGGAAGTAGATAGGCTAGTAGCACGAGGTATCATTCGTAAAGTAGAATCATCAGAGTGGTTACATCCACTGGTAGCAGTACCCAAGAAAGATGATAGGATTAGAATATGCATGGATGCAAGATGGTTAAATCCAGTTACGAAGAAAAATGCATATCCACAGCAGAATGCGAACCGTATATTGAGTTCTATAGGGAAAGCCAAGTATGTCACAACAATAGATATGACAGACGCATTTTTCCAAATTCCGTTGCATAAAGATTCGCAAGAGAAAACAGCGTTTTCAGTTCCTTCTCGAGGAATTTACGTTTATGAAAGAATGGCAATGGGATTGACCAATAGCGGAGCAGAACTTTGTAGTCTAATTGATTCACTTTTCGGATCAGAATTCGAGCCGAATGCTTTTCCATATCTCGATGACATTATAGTAGTTTCAGAAACATTCGACGAGCATGTCGACTTGTTGTCAAGAATAGCAGCAAAATTTACGTATGCTAACCTAACGATTAGCCCAACGAAATCGAAATTTTGTTACAAGAGGTTGAAGTTTTTAGGCCATATTGTAGACGAGCAAGGCATAGGTATGGACAAATCAAGAATAGAAGCAATAGAGAATTTACCAACACCTACGTGTGTTAAGGATATACAAAGACTAATAGGCTTAGCAGGCTGGTTTAGGCGTTTCATAAAAGATTTCTCAGAAATCACGGGTCCAATGACCGAGTTACTCAAGAAATCAGTTAAATTCGAATGGACAACGGAATGCGAAACAGCTTTCAAGAGATTAATCAGGGCATTGACAACAGCACCGGTGTTAGCACCACCTGATTATAGTAAACCATTTGAGATACATTGTGACGCCAGTGGTAAAGCATGTGGTGCCGCATTGATTCAGAAATATGGTGAAGAAGAAAAAGTAGTCGCGTATATGAGCCAGAAATTCACTGCAACACAGCAGAAGTACCATACAACAGAACTTGAATGTTTAGCAGTCATTTTAAGTATTGAGAAGTTTAGACCATATATTGAGGGAACTCATTTTAAGGTAGTTACTGATCACCACGCCTTATTATGGCTAAAAAATCTCAAAGATCCGACAGGCAGATTAGCTAGATGGTCATTGAGACTGCAGGCATATGACTTCACACTTGTACATAGAAAGGGTAAATTTCACGTAGTACCAGACACTTTGTCAAGAGCAGTAGACTCGATAGATTTAACGAATTTGGCATCGACGCAAGACAAATGGTATTTGAAATTGAAAAGATTATTTGAAGAACATTCGCAAGTACACGACAATTTAAAAATGCAGAACGGCTTGTTGTACATCAAGAAATCATTCAATGAAAGTTGTGACAATGTAGATTGCTTATGGCGTATTTGCGTGCCAAGTGAGATGAGAGAAAAAGTTATAAGAGACAATCACGACGAGCTTAGCTCATGTCATTTTGGTAGATACAAGACTTTAGCCAAGATAAAAAGCGTATACTTTTGGCCAGGAATGGGCAAAGACGTAACAGAATATGTTAGTAACTGCAAAACGTGCAAAGTAATTAAACCATACAATAAGATTACTACGCCGGAAGCAGGAAAATTTGTCGAAACAAAACGCCCATGGAGAGTAGTAGCAACTGATATCATAGGACCTTTGGCATTAAGCAAGAAGGGAAATCGTTTTATCATAGTAGCCATTGATTTATTTTCAAAGTTCACTATAGTCAAAGCAGTTCGTTCGACGACAGCACAAGTAGTGACAGATTTCATTAAGAACGAAGTAGTATTGAAGTATGCATGTCCAGAGATCATTGTATTAGATAACGGTCCACAGTACAAGTCAGAAATGTTTAAAAAGTACGCTGATTCGCAAGGCATTAAATTGTGGTACACAGCCAATTATTTTCCACAAGCGAATCCAACAGAATGCGTTAATAAAACGATAGGGAACGCTTTAAAGGCATTTCTGAAAGATGAGGTAAATCACAAGAATTGGGACGCAAATATACAAGAAATTGCAAATGCAATAAACAATTCGACGCATACAAGTACACAAGAAACACCGTATATGATTAATTTCGGTCAGAAAATGCCACAGCATGCTAGTGAGTACGTGAGAACTGTAGATGCAAACGACGAGGCTATGAAGAATATCAGTAAGTTGAGGGAAAAAATCCAAGAGCGCATTAAAGAGGCTAGAGAAAGGTCTATGAAACAGTACAACTTGAGAAAAAGACCAATCGTGTACAAAGTCGGTGAAACAGTATATAGAGAAAACACAAAATTGTCAGATAAGTCGACATATTATGTCCAGAAATTAGCGCCAAGGGCAGTAGAATGTAAAATAGTGGAAAAGACAGGTACGAACACATACATTTTAGAAGACGTGAAAACGGGCAGAAAAGCCGAGTACCATGCACAAAAGTTTCACAGATAACGACTACATTCTTGACTGACGGACAATTAGGCAACAGACCGGCAAAGGGAAAAGGACATGATATTGAATAATAGAGAGAAAGACGGATGTCATAAGGTAACGATTCACGAGCAATTTGCAGGAAAAATTTTCTTTCAAGGAAGGAAAATTCTTGTGGTTGGGCAGGGAGTGCGTTGCACATGTAATCTGAACAAAAAACGAAAGTACAAACAAGAAAATGAGTACACAAAAACTGTCGAGACCCGTAAATTGTAGTTAGAAACGTAGAAAGCAGAAAATTGCATGTGTAGAATTGCAGCGAATTACATTTGTCTACGAACGAATTACAGATCGGAAAACCACGCGACGCGCGAGTGCTAACGGATAACCCAGAGACACGGCGACGGCAAAGAAAAGCGTGACAGCTACACGTAGTGACAAGTATGAAGAAAATTAATTTCAAGCACAATCCATGATTTCTTTCGATTTAATCGGTTACATACCATATATCCAATCAAATATATCGTCAATCGGCGAGTAAAAATTAGCAATAGTCAAACATGCGGCATTTGCCCAGATATGTAATACGACAATACATATAATAAAATTTCAAATAAACTTCAAAAGTTTCAGTAGATAACAAGAAAAGAGTTCAGAATATTCAAGTAGAAATGTAGTAAAGTTTAGTAGAAATTGATCTCAATCAATAGGTAAGAAAGAAATCACTCATACGAGAAATCAATCGATAAGTCAAGAATTAAATTAGTAAAATAAAGTCAGAGAAGAAACGACAATTTCTCTACCATTTAGATAATTTTTGGGACGTTTTAAGTCCAAGATTGAAATTCAGGAGAAAAAGACAATAATTTCTCCACAAATAGATGAGAATTGGGACGAAAGTCCAAGGTAAGTTATGAACTGCAACGACTGCAATGAGATACAAAACGCGTCAAGGCCATGATGTAGTTTGAAAGATATCGATTACGAGGTGAAATTATGTAATTGGGCTCTAACGACTGAGGCAATAAATACACATAAGTGGAACTCGTAAATAGCACTAGGGTTAATGAACTTTGAACCCGTCAAAAGACTAGAAAATTTTAATTGGTTGGAAACGAAAACTCCAATATAATGGACAAACCCGAAAAGTTTGGTCAATCATTACAATTAATTTCTCTGGGAACGTTAAGTTCCAGGCACTTGGAATCACTAAGACATTGTGATTCATAAGATTAAAAATTGATTTAATTGGGAATGGAAATTCCAATTTCCATGATCACATTGCCAATGTGATCATTTAAGAATGCAATCATGTTCGGGGAGAAATCTCCAAGCAATCAATCAAGAATCGATTGATAAAATTACAAATTGACTTGAGAATAAAGAAAATTCTAAGCAAAATTAGCAATCGGCATTTAGCCAAGCGAAACAATTTCAGATTGATAACGTCGACTTCCAGCAACATTGTTAGAAAATACCATAGGTAAACAATTTCTCGTTAAACTACGGAATGCAAGTTCCTAGAAAATGTTCAGTGAACGTCGAATCAGTTGGTCTGAGAGAAGGATAGAGGACAGTAAACTTACGTTAAAATAAAAAGAAAGAAAGAAATGGAACGTAAGATGAAATGCTATAGAAAAAAGGAGTAATTCCAAATCAATTAGTGGCAAATAAAAAAAAAAGAAAAAAAAAACCATTGAGAAAAGAAAGATATGCATAATTCGCATTTCCACATAGCATATTCATAAGAAAAGAGGCATTGGCCCAACAAAATAAAAAAATAAAGAAAAAATATATAATTCATTTAAAAAGATAAAAGGGCTAAAAGCCAAGAAAAGGGGAAATTTCCATATATAAAAAAAAAAGGAACTCAAGTAGATAAATGAATGCATATAAAAAAAAAAAATGAATCGAAGAATGCATAAAGAAGATCCTCATATGAATTTAAAAAAAAAAAAAAAAAAAAAAATATAATACTGTGATTATCATACGATGCTTTGCTCTGACTATCTCGAACGCAATATCCATATCAAGTTGAATTGTAAGTACCTTGGATAATTTTTTCAATTCTTGAAAAAATTCTCATTAGAAGGGGAAGTGTGTTATGGTTTCGATGAAACCATAAATTTAATTCAAATCAATTAGTAAAAAGAAAAAAAAATATAAAATAATAAAAATAAAGAAAGAGAAGAAAATTAAAATTTACTGAATAAATCAAAAGCGTGAAGTTGGCGCACATGCATTGTATGAATATAGATTAAGTACTGAGCGCTGACAATGTACTAAATTGGGCAACTGAGACAACACGCAAAACTGCAAGAAAGTGACAGTTTGTCAAAACGAAAAAAGAAATCAAGTCAATCAATTGAAAGTGAATCGATTTGTCTTTCTTCTTATCCGGACTTTCATCAAGATAACACGTAAATTATCAGTCAAACGGTAATTAAAAAGAACGAGTCAAATTTAATTAATTGTTCGCCTTCATTGCGATAGCATACATCAATTTATTAGTGAATCCGTGTGACATTAACCAACAAATTCAACGCAATTCACCAGCGAATCATACGATCGAAAAGAATCCCACGGAATTAGCGGCCAATTCACCAAGAACTACAAATCGAGGCAGTGATTTCAATTTTCATCGGAATTCAACCAAATTACGTGCCCAAGAACATTGTCAAAGCAAATTACACAAAATTGTAAGTAGTTTTTAAGATTAACTGCGATCGCATAGGTAGGGCTTTGAATGATTTACATTAAAGGACCGATTTTAAGAACAAAGATAAGAAGGAATTTTTCTGTTATATTCCGTAAACGACCCGCTTGCAATTTCAGAATTATTTTTTGAATTAAAACAAAGGAACATAACAACAGATATATTTAATTGATTTCACAGAATTGCATACTTCAACATTTATATGCGCATTGAACATTTTCGATAATAGAGGATTATATGGCACTACCCATCTATTATCAATATCTATATTAATATTCCGTAATATTTTAATAGTTTTTTGACCACCATCTTCTGGTTTTCGTCTGCGATACAGCGGATAGCCATCTAAGCCAGTTTGAGTTTCTTGAAGAAATTCCCTTGGATATCTTTTTGTACATATTTTGTCTTTCATACATGGTGAAGTTGGATTTAATGCTCCACATGGTCCATGAATCATATGTTTACACACAATGTCAAATAACACTTCATCTTCATTTGGATTTGGTAATTCAGCGGCAATTATATCATCGATTTGGGTTGATTCTAATTTTTGTTCTAACCAGATTAAAATGTGAGCGTGGGGTAAACCCCTTTTCTGCCATTCTACTGAGTACATCCAACACTGAGTTTCTCCAAATATATGACTTTTCACAATTACATTCATAAATCTTATTAAATTCTGTTTAAAAACTCTTGCTGTAATATCATGTCGATCTGCTGGAGATTGCGCATTTAAAAGTAGAGCATTGATTTCAGACCACTTTGGATTACGCAGATGAATATAATCTTCTACACGAAGTTTCTTTTGATTTAAACGAATAAACAAAAGTCTTTCAGTTTCAATTTTTGCGTAGACATCCACTATGAACTGATGAAATAGTGCTCGACATTTCAGAATGTGATTCGATTGATTAGCTCTTATCATTATACGATGCGCGTAAAAATCTTTTGAGGATACCTTTAAAAATCATTATTGTTAATGTTTTGTTTTTTGAAATTAATTATACTTAAGTATTAATTAATGCTACGAACTTTTTTATCATTTGTTACTCCTGTTGTTGGATTTGTTTGCATTATTTTAAAATGATACCCATCATCTCCTTTTGGAAATATTAAAGGATATTGAAGAGCATCATAAGAGCGACGTGTTTCAGTTACATGTTGTAGGCCTGAACTTCTCTGATTAATGATAATATCTCGACTTCCACACTCTGTTCCCACCATGACAATTGCAACATCATTTACAGTCGGAGCATTATAACGTCTTTCATGTTCTCCAGATGGTGTTTTATCCGCTTTAATTATAACTTTATAATCATTAGATGGTATTTTTTCTAATGCGTATTTAAATAAATTGATCAAATGATTGTGTTCATGAAGTAATTTTTGCAAATTTGAAATTATTTCGCGTTTTGTTCCACGACCTATTACACAACGCTTATCAGTTTCGATGTCTTGATCACCCATAAAATAAATTTGTAAAAATTTTGAATCGTTTTCAAATGAAGGTAGTAGTGAACCAATTTTGTGATAAATTTGTCCTTGCACTCTGAATGCAGGCATAAACCCAACATCGCTTACAATTTTTGATGCTCCAAAAGATGTCATTTGAAAACATGAATTATATTTTCGTACATTTTCCAAAAAATGTCTTGATAAAGGCGTTGTTCCTGACACGTAACTCCGAAGTGGTTGTAATACAACCTTTCCATTTGAACAACACATTCCAGGAGGTTCTTTTCGAAATTTTAATGCATTACAGTATAAACATAGTTCATCCATTTCCCCAATAATAACATTTGGATGCACACTGCATATAAAAATGATTATATAAATTTTAAAAAATTCCACTTAAAAAAAATTACAAACCTATAATCATAATTTGTTTGATAATTAAATGCTTCCAATTTCAAATTTGACCATTCCATTCTTCTTATCATAGTAGTTTTATTACGATTTTCTGAAAGCCTATTTTCACGAATGTTAATAGTTTCAGCAGCTCTTGTATAACGATTTCTCATTCGATTTATTGTAAGCCTATTTTCACGAATATCAGAATTTTATTTCTTCATGTGAAAACAGATTGAATTTGGTAAAGAAAAAAAATATATACAAAATGACATCAGAAATACCTTTTTACTATTTTTATCATGGTGACCGATCGTGATGGACCATATGGCGCCAAAATTGACATAAGCAACATCGTTATTTTGAGTCCAAGACCTTTTCAATGGTACCTCACATTTCCCGATGGTCATCCATCATGTTTTACATGGTTTACCACGGTCATCTTGGCTATCCTGGTCAATCATAATGGCATATCACTTTTTAACTCAGTCATCATGGTCAGCCATCATGGTCTACCACGATTTAACACGGTCATCCTGGTCAGTCATAATAGCCGGCGTGGTTGACCACAAATTAAAATGGTCAGCCATTATGATTTAACTCGGTTATCACGGTTGGCCAGCGTGGTTGACCAAAAATTAAAATGGTCAGTCATCATGGTTTATCATGTTTTAACATGGTCATTATGGTTACTCTGTCATGATAAGAGTACAAAATACATGAAAACTAACATAAAAATCACGTTTTTTACTAATGTTAGGACGATGATAGACCATGATGACCGACCGTGCTTTAAACCCTCTCTGGTCCAAGACCTTTCTAACGGTACCATGATGTCCCGGATCGGTTGAGCCGTTTGGCCGTATACCGGCCACAAACATATAGATACATACATACATACATACTTTCACTTTTTTATATATAGAAGAGATAGAATAGATATAGATAGATAGATGATAATTATTCCTTTGTTTTTATTCTCGTGTAATATTCATACAAAAATCTTAAACATAAGTGTCCACAAATAATTGTGTTAAAACTTTGATAGTTTTTTCCATGTTTAATGTAACATGTCCAATAGGGGTGATCGAATTTTGAAAAATTTCGAATTGACTGGACGGGTAGTGCGGGATTGAATCTCCACATAAAAACAAACAATTTTTGTTCCGAGACCATGTATGAATTGTGCTTCTCCGTTCGCCCCGGTCAATTTGAAATTTTCAAATTTTCAAAAAATTTACTCTATATAAAATGCTATATTGAATGCCTAATTTATTCTACTTTGTAGGTAATAAAACAACTCTCAATTGATTTTTTTTTCTCACATTTCCGTATAATTTAGTAATTTATGATTAAACATAGTAGATAACACTATGAGTGTGTATGATACATTGCAAAATAAAATATTGTGTTTAGAGTGACAAGTTTCTGAACTTTCAAAACAAAAATCCTTATTCGATTTGAAATGCGGCATAATTTGTCTCGACTTTGATGTATTTAAAATCCATCCAAGTCGTTCATTTTCTTTGACAGCAGCGTCTGAAGATTCCGTTACAATTTTTACTGCACGTTCCACTGATTGCGTATGGCATGGTAGTTTTCTCAAGTCAGTATCAAAAGTCATTTCTTCGATTTTCTTTGACGACAATTCATCAATATTAGCTTCATTCACTTCTAAATTAGATAAAATCGATGGTTGTGTTGTTATATCTGTCATTTCAATCATGGTAATATAATCTTTGCATTCAAAGTTGATTTTTGCAATTTTGAACAATCGAATAACGTCATTGCTTTCATGTCTGCATTGTAAAATTTTCTGCCATGCAATAAGTCGTATATTGTGCCATTCATCATTTAACATAGCAAGTAATACATTTTCTGCATGGGCAAAAAATCCATTTCGTTGAATTGTTTCATTGACAATTTTACGATATTTTTGTGGTAAAAATTGAGATGATTTTATAATATTAGCTAAATGAATTGATCCGTAAAGAACTGATGATTCATGCTTGATTTTGAAAAAATTTGGTGCATAAACAGATATAATAAATTTTGCAAGTGTCAGCAAATTCGCTGAAGGCATTGGTGTAGACACATATAAGCGAAGAATACGATTCCCTGTTGTCAACCAGCGTGCGTGGCACATTTTTCCTGGTGAACGTTCTGCTAATTTCGCATCGACAAGACCATTTGATATTGCACGACAAATATCATTGAGATATTGTTGATCACCGCTGAAAACATGTGAATCATTCAATTGCACATTGCAATGAAATGGTATTGCTTTGAATTTCGTAAATTTAATTTTTCACAAGTTTCAAGTTTTTTTCCAATGGGTCCGGAAAAACTGTTTGGACCTTTTGTAATCCCATCCATGGAAATAATTAGGTGCCGTAAACATAGTTCCATGTAGTGCACAAATTATCCATTGTAAAGGTTTGTTTAAATACATTTCCATGTAACGAATAATACCGCCTTTTCTTTCGGTATTCAAAACTGTTCCGTCGCAACCGATCACGTACAGACCATGAAGTAGTATTTTGTTTTCATCAAAGAATTGTATGATTTGAGTCGATACAATTTCTGATTTTGTTTTTTTATTTTTCTCGTCCTCCTTTGGCGTAAAAAATCCAATGAAATACGATCCAGGCTGTTCAACAAGAGAATAATGGTCTTCCTTTACGGTTTTTATTACACCATTAATTAATCTCTTTCAATTTCAAAATCAATTCGGCTATCAAAATATAATCCTTTCAAATCAACTTCTCGACAATTATGTTTATTTATTTCTTTTCGACGAAAACTTTTCGATGCTGCACTTTTTTCGATGATTTTTCTTTTTCTAGAATTATCACCCGATATTTCATTTGGAATGGTTTGTTCTCTTAAAGATTGAAAATAGTTCACTCGTTTCGCTTTTCGCTTAGCTAATTCATTCAATCGGTGTGTTTCCATTTTATCAACATTATCAATGACCATTTTCCGTTTATTTCGTTGATCTGTTAAAAACTCGTGTTCAATTCTTGGAACCTTCTTTTCGATGGGACACACACACACACCCAGAAAAATTTGACAGCCAATATTCCAACATTTGATTTCAAATGTCATATTTCCAACGAACGTTGTAATATTTACAACAATGGTTGGAATTCTAGACATGACAGATTTGTTTGCACTAATACCGATTTGCTTGAGCGCACAGTTGGAATGTTACACTTACAACCAAATGCGCAACTGCGTTGGTATTAGTGCAAACAGATCTATCATGTATAGAATTCGAACCATGGTTGACATATTACAATGTTCGTTCGAAATATGACATTTAAAATCAAATGTTGGAATATTGACTGTCAAATTTCTCTGGGTGCACACTGAAATCAATGCATTTGCACGAACAAATATCAAACAATTTGTTTGCATTGTCCTATAATCAAAATGAATTAGCGATAAAAATGTTGAATTCTATTAATTAAATGATTTTTTATCATTCAACTTTTACCTTAAAACGATGCACTTTGGTCTGGTGATTCTTTCGTTTTGAATCAGAATGGGAAATTGTGAGATAATTTTTGTGGTAGTTGAATATTTTATCAGTGATTGTTTTTGTGCTAACAATCGGCAAAGATGCTCGGTTCCGAATGAAAATCAAGTTCTGAACAACTGTTTTGATTGCGTTTTTGAGTTTGATATCCTTATGACTGGTGTCGTCATTATTTTTCACAAAATGAATTGAAAAATCTAATAAGATCTACGTTATTCGGCAGAATATTCATTGGTAATTCAGTCGGATATTGCTCAATAATTTTTAATTTCTTTCGTTTCATTGTGACAGTAGGCCTTTGTTAACTGGTTGAATGACTAAGAATGACTGAAGTATTTGCATTCCAGTGTTGGAACATTTTCGATACAAACACATTTGAATTGCAATGTCATCAATTTCCTTTAAAATCATTTTTCGTGACTGTGGTCAAATTTTGCAGAGAATAGCAAATCATTCCAAATTTACAAGATAAAACAGCAAACGGGATTATGATGATTCTATCAAAATGTTCATTGTTGTGATCAATATACAACTTATACGTATTCTATGTTATAATGCACTGTTATGTTTAATCATAAATTACTAAATTATAATGAAATGTAAGAAAAAAAAATCAATTGAGAGTGGTTTTATTACCTACAAAGTAGAATAAATTAGGCATTCAATATAGCATTTTATATGGAGTAAATTTTTCGAAAATTTGAAAATTTCAAATTGACCGGGTGTTGCGTAGAAAATTTCTGTTGCAATTTAAAACTCAAAAAAAAAAAAAATACTACGATAGAAATTTCAAAGAGAAAAAAAATAATTTGGAATTTTATATTGAGCGCAATCATTTAATCAAACTGACCCTAAAACATCTCTTTTATAACAATCAAATTTTACTATTTGGATCGATCCTTTTAATTACTTAAAATTAAATAATTACCGGCATATTCTTATTATTTAACCAATTTTCCTTTTTCATTGGTTTTGTGTGTTTGCATTTTTTTTTTTTTTTCTTACATACTAAATTTACGGTTTGTGCGGCGCCTTAATCCATTGTGTGTTAATTTTGCGCGACCGCGTGTCGCTCGTTCTTTCGTTGAACGATCCGCTATCCGATGTAAATTTTCTGCCGGTCTCGTTCTTCAAAAGTGCACCAAAATTCTTTTGCTGGTAGATTCGACAATGCTAATTTCAATTTTATTCAAATTACAATTAAATTAGCCTTCGCATATAATATTTGTTTCAACATGCGTTTTTCTTCAATATAATTCGCTAAACTTATGTTTTTTTTTTTTTTTTTTTTTTTTAATAACTACTTACATCGTTCTTGCGTATATCCTTGAATCTTTGTTTTGAGATTCGACTCTTAATTTTAAATAATTCCGGTATATTTCTATTAATTGTATTCACTTCTAGTGAAATCTTTTGAATTTGCTCAATTCTATGCAATTTAAATATTCAACAGTTTTACGAAAATCTTAATGCGTAATTGTGATTGACTGAACTTCAGTGTTCCGTTTCAATGCGGTGTGAATCGCTTGAAGCCTATAGTCGAAAAGAAAGAACAACGTCGGTTTCAATCGCATGAGACATTTTATTGCACTTATTGTGCGATACTGTCATCTGACCACACTATTATGTATATCTTATGAATGTCAATTTAGACACTTTTCACTGAATTCAAATTCAATCGACAACTTTATCTTTATATTTTTTTTTTTTTTTTCTTTAATGTGTTTATTCTCTTCAACTTAGTTCTCAAATTTCAAATTCATCCTTTTCTTCATTATTTCTATCGTTTCTTCCATTTAATAAATTCATAATGGATATTGTGTTGATACTAAAAAAAAAATCGCAACAGGCCGGATTTCGACCGGGTGAATTCGCGGAGAATTGAACACTGTGTCGGAATTAAATTGATTTTTTTTTTTTTTTTTTTGTTTTGTATATATTTTCTTTTTTTTGTTTTTTTTTTTTTTTTTTTTTTTTTTTTAATATTGAATTATCAAATTGGCTGAATAGTCTCCAAGCAGTTTGCCTTCCTCACTTCGTACGCGATATGTGTTTGTACCGATTTTATTTTCTAGAATTACCGGTATATATTTTGTACCCAATTTCTTTGAATAATTATCGCCGGCGTTTGACAACTTTTGATTGACTAAATATGCTCTTCTGTTCAAATCAAGTTCACGTAGTTGAGCGTGCTTATTATGCATTTCCATAGTTCTTAAATACGCTTTATGTAGATTTTCCCTAACATAATTCAAAATGACCATTCGTTTGTCTTCACTCGGGTGTTCTTCCTTATTGACATCAATTAATTTTGTATAATCCGTACCTCGCACAACTATATTCCTACCGAAAATGATTGAAAATGGCGATAGACCTGTAGTCATATGAATAGTAGAATTCAATGCAAACGCAATTTGTACTATTTTTTCATCCCAACATTTTTGATTGTCTTTTTGTACAACATATGTACGGATTGCGTTCACTATAGCCTTGTTCGCAATTTCGCACGGGTTGGCCTGTGGATGGTATAGAGGTGTGAAACATAGTTTTACTTGATATTCATTCATCAAACATTTCAAATCTTTCGAAATGAACTGTACACCATTGTCACATAAAAATTTTTCCGGCACTCCATACTTTAAGAAAATGTATTCCTCAATGAAAGACACAATTTTAATTGCTTTCGCTTCTCTCATAGGCAACAAAAATACATATTTTGAAAAATTGTCAATGACAACAAATAGATATTGATTTCGCTGTTTCGACGAGGTCATGGGCCCTATGAAATCAGCTGATAGTGAGCGGAATGGCAAATCGGTTTCGCGTCGATTTCCCATTTGTGCACGTGTGTTTTTATTCGATGATTTACATGTATGGCATAATGTGCAGTTCTTAATAAATTGCTCGATTGTTTTATACATTTTTGGCCAATAGTATATGTCTTGAATTCGCCTTAAGGTACGAAAGAAACCCGGATGTGAAGCTAAAATATGATTGTGTTGCTCATCGAACACCTTTTGTCTATCTTGTGCCGGTACACATATTTTCCAATTCTGCTCACAAGGTTTATGTATTTTATCGTGACGAAAATATAGAATGTCATTTTCAATTTTATAATAGTTGGAATTCTTTCCTTCTGACACTTCTGCGAATTTTTCATTGTACCAATCATCAGTTACTTCATTTACTGGTGTGAGATCGATTGATTCAATAACAATATTATGCTGGTGTGCTTCACTCATTATTGATTCTTCTGAGTTTGACTCCTCTACTGAAACAAATTCGAAATCGAGTTCTTCACATGATCCAACGTCGATTTGATTACATAGTATCGACACCTCTGAACGTTCACTATATTTTTTGTGTTTCAACTCAAAGTCATATGATTGCAACCTCAATGACCAACGGGCCATTCTTCCTGTTGGGTCTTGACAATTTTTGAGCCAAGTTAAACTACTTTCGTCAGTTATAACCGTAACAGGGTTACCATGAAAATAAATCCGGAATTTTTCTAACGCAACTATTACTGCGAGACAATTTTTTTCAATTGAATGGAATTTCTTCTGAGCTTCAGTGAACTTAGCCGACATATAGGCAATGATTTGTTTTATTTCGTTTGGTTTTTGATAAATCATCGCACTGATGGCAATGTTTGTACTTTTACATTCGATGAAGAAGGGTTCACCCTTTATAGGCAATTTTAAAATTGGTGCTTCACACAATTTATTTTTTAATGTAGAAAAAGCCTCTTGTTGTGTTTGTGTCCATATAAATGGATTATTCTTTTTAGTTAAATCCGTTAAAGGAGCAGACAAGTCAGAAAAATTCTCAATAAATCTCTTATGCCAGGCAGCCATACCCAAAAATGATCGAATTTGTTTTACAGTCGCCGGAATTTTTATATTTTTTATAGCCGCTGTGCGGTCCGGATCGATTTCAACCCCGTCTTCACCGAATACGTGGCCCAGAAAACGCAACTTTTTCATGCAAAACTTAGATTTTTTTAACCCAATTGCTAAACCAAGTCCGTCCAACTTATGTGCAATTTTATGGATCATTTCAATATGTTTTTCGAACGTTTCCGTACAGATAATGAAATCATCGAGGTATACAAATATTTCCGGTTCAGAGTCAATATTAAAAGCCGTTTCGACTAATTCGCATAAAGTAGCAGCCGAATTAACTAAACCCATTGGCATTCTTTTATATTGAAATATGCCCATACCATGTATGGCAAATGCAGTTTTTTCCCTATCACATTCATTTAATGTGATCTGATAGAAAGCATCTTTAAGATCTATAGACGTAAAGTATTTAGCCTGGCCGATCCTTGACATGATTCGCTCTATATTCATCTGTGGATAAAGATTTTTCTTTGTGATTGCATTCAATCTACGGGCGTCAATACACAATCGTATTGACCCATCCGGCTTTGGTACTGCTATTACGGCGTTAAGCCAAGATGAAGAAGAAATTTTCTCAATAATACCACGTTCACATAGGCGAGTTACTTCTGCATAAATTTTATCTTGCAATTTTGGCGAAAATATATACGGTTTCATATATACAGGCTTATTATCACCGGTATCTATTTTGTGTTCGATCGAATTGGTACAATTTAATATACCATTTTCTGAGACTTTGGGTATTTTATCTATTGCATTTTTTAATTCTTGTTTTTGTGAGTCAGATAATTCATGGCTCTCTGTGACACACTTTGATTTAGGAGGTTCAACATCGATCTGTGCGGTGTCGAAGAAACCTAGACCGATTTCAAAACAACGTTGAAAATCTATTCCGTAGATCGGTCTTTTCATGTCCATTTCAGCGACAATGGTAGGCACTATTCTCATTTTATTGTTAACCCCATATTGAATTAACAATACACCGAGAACATTATGATGTTTACCATCAGCCGTGACAATTTTCGAATCTATTGGCTGCAACTCCGTCTTCCAATCAATAATCGATTCATAGAGATTTTTGCCAATTACTGTTGCATGTGCGCCAGTATCAAGTAAACCTTTTAACATTATTCCGTTTGCGCAAGCTTCAATATGTGGTCTTGGATCATATTCCGGATAGTAAATCAAGGACTCAACATACAACTTCTTGGGAATTAATGAAATTAAATTTAATTCCTTTGGATTCGTTACAAAGGATAATTGTTTTGTTTCCATATTACCGAATTTACTACCGGTTGATTCATTTATTTTCGAAATACTATCTGGTTTGTTACATGAACACGTTAGAGCAGTTTGGCCGATGGTACCACATCTGAAACAACGTTTAGGTTTTTGTTCGATAGGTAACGGACAATCACGATATGAATGTTCGCCCCTACAGTAAGGACAAGAAAATTTTTGTACCGAAGTGTTCATTTTAGTTTCAACTGGGGCTAAATTTGGTGATTGGTTTAAATAATTACAAGAAAATTCCGGAGTTTTTTGACAATCGTGTGAATTGTGTTGCCCCAAACAATTTACTTGTCTTGGTTGACACTGATATGAGTGTGTACAACAAGTATTATGAGTAACATTTTTTTTTATATCACTTACTTGCTCTCGGGCTTCACTGATTGGTGTCTTAGATGATATTCTTTCCGGTTGTTTGATTCTATCTCTTTTATTCGCAAATGATTTATCATCTCTTTTAATATGAAGTTTACTGTCAATTTTCTTTATTTCATCGACATATTGTTCATCACACGCTGAATCAGATGCAGAAAAAAAATCATCTTGGTTTGAGATTTGTATAGCACTAACATTTCGCTGTGCCGATCGAGAAATAGAACCATTGTTTCGATGATTACGATCGAAAAATCTATCATTGGGACCAAAATTCTTTTTAATATACCGAGACAATTCCTCGACTGTACGTACACCTCGTGTTCTGGCCATGACGGCAACATCAGGACGAATTCCATTCAGAATCCATTTTAAACATCTTTGTTCACTCACTTCATATGGCAATTTGTTTACCAAATTGATAAATTGATCGACGAATCGAAGTGTATATTCACCGTGAACTTGTTTCTTCGAATAAATCATTTGTTGTATTTTATCCGGACTATCGATCACTGAAAAACGTGATTTGATTTTGTGTACGAATTCGCGCCACGAAGAAATACGCTTTCCCGCATGTAGATACCAGTCTTCAGCTGGACCTTTCAGCAAATGTTGTATTTTCTTTAATATCTCTGACTCTTTGATTTTTTCACTGAGTCCAAAATCCATAACTTTTTGAATGAAACGATCTAAATCAAGACCTTTTGGGTCCTCGGCAGTATTCAAACCACTAAAATGAAATTTCCATTTCAAAACCGATAAACTATTTGGCATGTACCATGCAAACTCTTCTTGATGTTGTGGTGACACACTTCCATTTCGATTTAGATTTTGATCTCGGTGAGCAAAGTGACGTGTAGTCTCTCGTCTCGAATTCTGATATGGACGAAACTCATTTGAATAATTTGAATAATCGGATTCATCACTGTTCTCAGACTCCAGTTCTGATGTACTTTCAGTATGTTTCTTATTGAAACGATAATTTAATAAATGCCGGGATTCTTTTTTTGTTGGCTTATAATCGTCAGAGACATTATCATCACACCACTTAGACTTAGACTTATTCCCA
>JAQOWM010000896.1:0-12040 GCA_029041755.1 Resseliella maxima | reverse complement strand
ATGTATATACAACAAACGCCAATCGAATAAACATGCGGAGACTTAATATAAATAGTTTGTTTTGCTTTAGTTGTATTTTTAATTTCTCAATGAAGTGTTTTTATTATTTTATTTCAAAAATATTTATATTTCGATAATTTATGAATGAAAAATATTTTATTGTACATAAATATTTAATTATTTTTTTATAATTACACATAATCAATTTTTATTCAGATTCAGTATCAAATGTTGGTGAATCTAATTTATGTTCGTGAGTTTGGATGGCGTTCGGGAACGTGTTTGAATTTTTTTTCTCACTGCATAGCTCCCTAGGATCGAAAATTATCTTGCAAACATTCCCGAGTACACCGATCTAGCATTAGATATGCTATTCAACGAAATAGAAGCGGACAATAATGATGTTTCACCAAATGTGCATGAAAATTTGCTAGACGCTGTTGTAAACAATATTTAAAATTGAAATATGTTAAACTTTAACGCTGATATCAATGGAATTCGATGTGCAGCACATCCAAAGATGGACTCAATAAATTGGACCAAGCAACAATAAATGTAATCGCAATTTGTCGTCGAATTGCAAAAACAATGTGACTTAATTCATCTGCACACGAATTGAAAACGGCCGGAATTTCATTCACTGTATCACATTTGGACGTTGAAACACGTTGGTGTTCCACCTATATAATGGTGAATATATTTAATAATGATGATTTTTTTCTATCAAAATTTTTGTGATATATTTCAAATATTCCACAATGTTTCAATTGAAAAGATTTTGTAGTTGAAATCTGATGAAACACCCCCCTCCCTCATTAATTCAGTTTTTTGAAAAATATAAAAAGTTATAATTGCTTGAGTTAAATTTCCGTTGTCGATGTGATAATGTTACTTTTGAAACTTCGAATATGTTGACATTTTTTATATTTTCTAAAAAATTGAAATAATAAACCACTTTAAGGTGTTTTAACCTATTTCACTCAGAATACATTCTAATTAGTCAGTCATTAACATTCAAATTAAATTTTTTTTTTTTTTTTTTTTTTTTTAAACCTTTATTTAATTTGACTAGTGATGTTTATACGTACAAGGTTTTAGCACTTATTATGAAAATTTTGTAACAATTTAGTAGGTACATTCAATACCTTTATCTAAAATTTGGAACTAATAATTCTATAAACTAATTGTATTAATATTACTGCTGAGATCAATATTTAACAAACAGAAAGAAAAATAATTTTTAACAGATTTCCGAATGAATAATACGGTAAAAACAAATTATTTACAAACTACAAAACTCTTTCCTCTCACGTTTAAAAAGTACAATTTTTTTTTTTTTTTTTTTTTTTGTTCTTATTCAATGGTTTACAATTAGTTTACGTCAACAGTATTTTGAGCAAGTGTATAAACATTCTCATGAGGATTAAATTTTTTTTTGTTAAAAATAAGAAGTAATTCGTTTTCATGTAACCTATTATTATCATTTAAGAAATTGAAGTAATTTATTGGTTTATATTTACTTATTTCTAATTCTTGATTTTCTTCATTAAAAATTTCGGAGATAATTTCATTAACATGATTTTTTGACTTGTCAACAAATTTGATACTATTTTTTACTAATTCTCTATCTATTCTGTTAATTTTTGCAGTGTCGTAAAGAATCTTACTGTTGATATATTTTACACTATTTTGATATTTAAACATATTTAAGCAGTATCTTAAAAACCATCTTTCTTTTCTCCTCAATAATTCAATCTGATACGAACTGATAGAGTTTATTAAAAACCAACACGGAGATGCATATAACATTAAAGGTCGAATGAGTTGCTTATAGGCAATGATTTTAACTGCATTTCGCACATATTTGTTTTTAAAAATATTTGATAACATTGCTTGACCTGCATTTATTTTTTTAATTACGTGCTTTATGTGATCGTTAAATTGGAAATTTTTACTAATGATTATGCCAAGATATTTAACTTGTTTTGCTTGAGCTAATATTGAATTGTTGATTTTTAATTTTGTTGACATTGCAGCTTTCCTTACTTTAGAGTCAATATCTCTATAGTGGCCGACAATAGCAATACTTTCGCATTTGTTTACATTAATTTTTAATTTCCATTTTTTAAGATATTTATAAATTTCATTCAAGTAATTATTCATGGATAGAGTTGCTAATTGAATATTTTTTGTTACTGTGTATATAATTATATCATCTGCAAATTGAATTCTTGTTATTTTACAGAAAAAATTGCTTGGTGTGGGCAAATCATTTATGTATAGAATGAATAATATTGCTGAAAGTATGCTACCTTGCGGCGTACCCGCTACAATATTTTTTATAGTTGAATTTTTTTTGTTGAAATTTACATAAAATTTTCGTTTGTTCAGGAAACTTTTTATTATTGATATCAAGTACGGTTGAAATTTCATATTGTGTAGTTTATAAATTAGACCGTCCTGCCAAATGACGTCAAAAGCAGATTGCAAATCAATTAATGTTGCAAGAGTTGGAGAACGATTATTTAATCCTTTTGAAACATCAGAAATAATTTTAGATATTGCGTGTATTGTACTGTGTCCGGGTTGAAAACCGAATTGATGTGTGTCAATAATTTTGTTGAGAGTGCAGAATGAACGAATTTGATTGTCGATAATTTTTTCATAGCATTTGCTTATAGTCGGCAGTTGTGATATGGGCCGCCAATTATTTAAGTATTCGTTATTTTTACCTGGCTTTGGGATAGGTGTCACTGAAGCCATTTTCCAGACGGAAGGAAAAAATTGAATGTTTGTGATGTGATTGAATAGTACTGCCAGCCAGTATACTGTGACCAATGATAGTTTCTTTAGAGCGAAATTTGGCATGTTATCTTTACCTGAAGATTTTTTATTATTTCTTGATTTTATCACTTCATGCAGTTCAGATGTGCTGATGAATATGTTTGTGTGTGCAGGATGAGAATCAGTAAATTCGTTGTGTTGTTTGAAATCAGCAGGAAAAACTGTTGAAAAGTTGACGATTGGTTGACAGTTTTCATACAGATTACAAATATTTTTGACATCACCGTCGACTGAAGATAATTGGTTGTGTGTTTGATCGTGTTGTGAAGCAAAATGATTTGCTAGCGCTTCACTTATATCATCGGATGTTGAAAAAGCCAAACTTTTGTCAATATTATACAATGTATTCGGTAATTGAGATTTGTTTTTGTAGTTACTTATTTTTTTGATATTTTTAAAAAGATTATTGTCTGGTTTGATGTTGGATAGACGTTGAGTCCAAGCTTGGCGGTAGTCGTCACTGATTGATTGTACTAATAGCTTGTAAACATTTCTTAATTGAGACTTAATCAGCGCTATATTTTGATTGGTTCTGTTACGATGTTTTCTTCGCATTAGCCTCTTATTTTCTTTCATTAAACTCAGCGATTTTTTTGATAATTGCACTGCTTGATCTTGCATTTGTATTTCAGGGACGAATAATTTGATTGCTCTGGAGAATATGTTTTCAATTTCGTTGCATGTTTGGTCAATAGAGGCAGCATTCATGTTTGTGTGAAGTGGAATGTTTAGATTTTCAATATTTTCATCGATGTATTTATTAAAAACTGACCAGTTTGTTTTCTGGAACATTTTTATTTTTATTTGCGGACATAATTTAACCTCATCACATTCGATATCCATAAAAATAACTGAATGATCTGAGAAAATGTTACTTGATGGTAATTCGTTTTCACTGTCACTGTTTGTTATGTTTAGATCTTTACTTATTATTGCAAAATCGATGAACGATCCAGTATCACTGACACTACTCGATGGTTCTTTAGGAGATTTTATTGTAATTTTATGGATATTTTCATATTGATGAAACCATTCGGAGATTATTCTACCGTTTGAACACATTTTGCTACCACCCCATAGAGGCGCATGGCTGTTAAAATCACCTCCAATCACAACGGATGATGTTTTATCGATGTCTATGATTTGCGCTAAGTCATTTTCATTGATTTTTAGAATTGGTCTTTTGTATATTGAACTAAATATTATCGAACTGTTTTTGAGAAGAACTTTCACTATGCATGTTTCTAATGATGTAATATTGGTCGGTGATTTAACTTCTTCACAAAGAATTCTTTCATCAACACATATAGCTGTGCCGCCACAGCTAGCAAAGACTCTGTCACTTCTGAATAGAATGTAACCATCGAATTTCAATTTGTGCTTATTTTTTAAGTGAGTTTCACTTATTAGAACAATATTTGGCTTGTATTTTTTTAAAAATTTACTAAATTCGACTCTTTTAGCTAAGGACACTAAGGAATGAATGTTCACTTGTGCAATTTTTAAATTATTGATTTGAGGCAAAACTTGACGATGAGAATTATTGCTAATGGCAGCCATTGATACCGATATAGTTTGTCATGAAATTTTGTTGCATTGTATTCATTTGTTCCATAAAACTTTTCATCATTTGTTGTTGTTGAAACATGAAAGATTGAACGTTGAATGTTTGATTGTTGTTTCTATTTGAATTGGTTGCATTGTTCTTCATTTTTTCAGCATACGATTGATTATCTGTTGAAAATGGTTGGTTTGATGTTGACTTGTTGAATTGCGATTTAATGGTGAACGATTTTGGAATTTGTTTTACTTTCTTTTTTTCTTCTTTTTCTTTTTTTCTCTCTATTGCTTTTTGAATGTACGGGCAATTTATGAAGTCATTTGCAGTGTGCGATCCTTCACAATTAACACATTTTGGTTTAAATTTATTTTGAGCTGAATCACATTTACACTTTCCAGGTTCATGACTGCTGGTACATTTAACACATCGGTATGGAAGGTGACAATTGGAAGCACTATGAAATAATCGTTGACATCTTTTGCATTTAAGGTTCAAACTTAACAACAGCGTGATCGATGGCTTTTATTTTATATAGTTCATTGATATCTGTATTTGGTTGAAGAATTAATAACCATAAATTTGATTTCACATTATTTTTTCTCATGTATCCGGTGATATATTTTTGTACTTTGAACGGCACGAAGCCATTATCAGCTAAACTTTCTATAATTATGTTTGGTTCGTCTATGTGATCTAAACCTTTCATAATAACGTTGACCATTTTTTCGTTGCTTGGAGTGTATGTATTAAAATGGTATTTTCGTTTGGTGAGAAAACTCATTATTTTTTTTCTTGTGTCTAAATCTTGAGGAAATACGCGGAATTTGCCATTGTTTACTCTGCTGAATAAACATTTGTCAACATTTACATGTGTTAGTATAACTCGTTGTAATTCAGCTCTATTATCTGTCCAGATATCGATTGGCGGTGATTTAGTTTTTTTGTTGCTTGTGTTTGTATTTGCGTTTTCGTTTTGGTTTTCGTGTTCATCACCTTCGCTATTCTCACTACCACTTTCATCAAATTCATCATCTGAGCTATCGCTTGTGTGTTTGTTTTGCGTATCACTCTCTATCATTTCAATAGTGTTGTTAGGATTATCACTTGCCGATGTGCTTGGTTGTGTGTTTGTTATATTGTGTTGACCAGTTTGTTCGGATGAAACGGCGCTAGCAAATGAGTTACTATGGTTGTCCTTTTCATCATCTTCTGTAGTTTCGTTTGTGTTGATGTTTTCGGCACGATTAACGGTGGTTTGTTTCTGTGTTGGTGGCTTGGTTGGTGATTTAGATTTTTTTGATTTTTTCATCTTATTATTTTTTTTGATGCTTGGATTATTTTTATTAATTTCAAATTGTCTGATTTTTTCAATTAATTCACTTTTTTCGGTTTGTAATGTTGTTATTATTTTTGTGAGTTCAGATACTTGAGCTACTAATTTTGCTACTTGATCGGTTAGTTGTTTTATCTGGTTTTGGAGGTTTGATGTTTTTTCTTCATCGTCGCTCTCATTGCTATCGGTGTTTATACCTCCAGTTGGACTCATTTCGTGTATTTTTCTTTTTTTTGACGAAAAAGCCGTTTTGTTTTAATAAATTTAATCAAATCCAGTATAAGTTGAGATAATCGGTGTCCAGTTGAGATTGCCGGGTATATTACCAATTTTAGACTTTCTTTTAAAGTATTGAAATTTTTTTTTTTTTATTTTTTTTTTTTTTTTTTTTTTGACTACTTTTGCTTAAAACACGTCTGTGTGCTATGACAAATGACGTCTCACTGATTCAAATTAAATAATTATTGTTTCAATCAATTTTTAGTTATCGGATGTTTTTAAAAGTAAACATATTGGCGATCATTTCGTGCAAAAGAAAGTACAATTTTTCGAACTTATTGCTCAAAAATGGAAAATTCTGAAGGAACTGGTCTTTGTTCTTGAAATACCATACAACGCTACATTGCTGTTACAGAATCCGCACATCATATTATCCGACGTATATGGCATATGGACCAAAGCCAAAATGCATTTACAAGCATGTGCGACGAGACAAAATTTTAAAATCAAATTGCCGCAACATTTGGTTACTGCTTTGAACGAAACGACTCAGTTTTCATTAACCCAGAAATGCAATGTTGCCTTTTTTTGGATCCGCGTTTCTGAACCATTATTACAAAAGACCACATTGTATATGAGAATACAAAATTACATTTAATTAATCTTTGGAATCGATTGCAAAATTTGCACGAGTCAGTTGTACATACTTCAAATGCATCAAGCGATTTGAATTTTTCGTTTGATGGACAGAAAGAACTCAACAAAATGTTAAATCCAAATCAATGCATGAATATAGAAAGTGCCATCGAATTCTTCCAATTGGAAAATATAACAAATGAAAAATCGGTTCTTGAGTTTTGGGAAAGCCGAAAAGATTCCATGTTATATGGCTCAGCAAAATTTGAATAATTGTTTCTCTCAAAAAAAGACAATAATTATTTAAAATAGCTGTTCAAAAGCTGATAGTATTATCATTTCGATTCATTCAAAATCCAAAACATATTAAAATGAACCATAGAATAAAACTTAAAATGTATATAAAAAAAAAATGCAAAATAATTTCATATAAACAAAACGAACATAAATGCTGATAGGAAATGTTGATGAATATTTATCTCTCTCACTCACTCTCTTATTCTCTCAAGATTCATATAAAAAAATTTCGATTTTTTTCGATTTATTTATTCATTTTTTTTCTATTGAACTATCGATCTAAACAAACATTTTTTTCTTTTTTTTTTTGTTTTGTTCAATTTATTTCATTTCGTCAGAATGACAACTCATGAGTGTGAGCGCATACAGCAGCGCGAACGCTAATTCCATTTACGCTGCGGCGCACATTTACGCTGCGGCTAATTCCATTTACGCAGCAATATCGTACGATAGATACGTATCGATATGGCAATGTTTGGCTGCAAATCAGGTCTATGCAGACGCTGCAACAAAATGCTTAACACATGGATATGTAGTTCAGCAGTAATGACAGCTAGGGCGATTAATCTCAACGAATTGCCAGCAACAACGCCATCAAGAAGCGGTGCAAGCCAAATGCAACAAACGATACCAAGCAATGTAGCAACCTTTCAACCACATTGGGCTACAAACAACAACGGTACTAGTACGCAAAATTTTTAATTGAGCAGAGTCATAGGTTGCCTGTATTGACTACGGCAGCCGTACCATACGTTATGTAAACTCTTGTGAAAATACGAAACCTTTCAAAGTAAAACTTTGTTTGTAACTTTAGCAGCTTTATACAAAAGCCACCATGTATGGCGCATGCTTTCAGGACTTGTAGATTGGAGGTGTTTTTAGTTTTCCAATAGGGATAAAAAATAATAACTTATGCGAATAAAACAATAATAAATGGTTTTCTTTATTTACATTCCATTTCTTACATCTTTTTTGTGATTTTCATAAAAAAAATCAATATTTGGTTTGTATTTTCAGTTCACGAATTATTCAATTACGTTTGTAATCAATATAACTACCAAGCTGAATTGAAATGGAAATTGATTGTCATGAAATTGAAACAAAACAGTGAAAAGAAAAAAAAAAAAAGAAAAAAAGCATCTCATTGCATTGAGTTGTTTGTGTGTATAGTTTGTCAACTATAATGACATTGAGTTTGCCTCAATTTAACCTTTTCTTAATTTATAATTTCTTTTTAATCGTAGAAACGAACAGTAAACAAAATAAGAATAAATAAGAAACTGACAAGAAAACGTCACACTGAAATTTAATATAAAATGAAAACGGATGAGCTACGACGAGAAAAAACACACGATACATACTGATTTTATGAATTTCATAGATTTTATCATTGTAATTGATTTTAATTTTAAACATCTGTTATTTTTTCTCTCTACCAACCTTTTTAATTGTCCATATGTCATGCCAAAATCATAAAAAATAAAAAAAAATATCAATTTTAAGATTTTAATGTAAACAATGTAATGTCATTGCTGTGTTTTGTAATGCCATCATTCTTTGCTGATAATAAGGACGATTTACCTAATCTTTTACAAAAATCCAAACAAGCCAAATTAATAATGACACCGTTTGTTTTGCGTCGATTAAAAGCAGAGTATTGTCAATACTGTATTGACATGTTTGCCAAAGAAAAAATATGTTACGGTGAAAATGGCTGGCAATTTATCGAAACCATCACACATAGAAATAAGTGTCAGTGTTTATGTATTAGTGATTCTTATTTGTGAATCTGAAACAGAATTCTTTTCACCACTACAAAAATTCTTCTTCGTGAAAACTAATTTTGGTTATGTTGTGTCAAATATATATGGGTGACAGTTCAGATATAAAATTACGTGCTGATTTTTTACACAACATAACCAAAATTCGTTTTCACGAAAAAGAATTTTTGTAGTGGTGAAAAGAATTCTGTTTCAGATTCACAAATAAGAATCACTAATACATAAACACTGACACTTATTACTATGTGTGATCGGAACATAGTGATTATAAGAAGAAATCCACAATATGTATTTGAACAATTGTCTGATTTTCAATTATATAAAACAATACAAAACTATCATGTAGTATCTGGTTTCAAAATTTTGAAAAATTTCATTCTGGATTCGGATAAAATATCGTGAACTTGATTCATTTGTATTTCATTTTTTTTACGAAATTCAATTTTAACTACATTTTACAATGTTCAATTTTTGTTGATAAAAGATGATGATAGTTTTGTCAAAAATCCTGTGTGTAGCCTCTCAAATAGTGCATCAGGGTCTGAAAAAAGAAAAAAATGAAAAAAAAAAAAAAAAAACATCATAAATTTAATGTAGAAGGCGAATTCCATCTTGTCTAATTTGTAGAAAAGTTTTGCTTTTTGCTGTTGCTTAGCTTGCAATCGCATTTTTACTAAAATCATGTAAAATCAAAAATATCAATATCATTTTATTTATATACGTTATACAAGTATGAGCTTGACCTACTTACACTTGTTGTTGAATCGTTCTTTGCGTCGGTTTTGATACTTCAAAATAAGTTTTCGTATAATTTCTTTGCCAGTTTCAACGCCATGTTCTAAGTCATCCGTTCTCTCACTAACAGCAACAATTTCAATAGAATTTTCGAGTTGCACTTCTTGTTCTTCTGACAAAACTACATCAATTCCGCCAAAATGTTGTTTCCGTAAATGAATTCTCGCACTAATTCGATTTTTGTATTCACAACTATCGTCTCCGCATTGTAAACATTTAAAAGATGTGATTTTTTTGATATTGAGTTTTTCTGCTCACTCTGCAGCACTTGAACTGTAATTTGCCACGAATTCTTTATCAATATGCACTTTGAGTACTTTATCGTCAACTGTGACATTTTTTTCACTGCCACTTACGCAAACAGTTGAAAATTCAAGCTGTTCTGTATCAGTCGTATCAGTGATATTATCCGCATCGTCTTCTTTGTGGTTTTGTTGTACTGGTTGTAGTTCATCATTGTTTGTACCATGAACTGAAATTTGAATTGATTGAATTGAATTTTCCAAATCGTTTTGTTGATCCTTTGTTAATATAGTCGCCAAACCACCAAAATGATGCTTTCTTAAATGTAGTCGCACATTACAGCGATACCCGTATTGCTTGCTGTTATCCCCGCATTTCAGGCACTTGAATTTCTGTTGGTGTTCATCGTGTTTATCTTTTACATGTTGGTCTCGGTTAGCTTTGCAATCAAACACCTTGTGACAATGTGGGCAAGAAAACAATTGTTTTTTCTTATTTATTTTTTGAGTCGATTTTTGGCGTTCCAATGATTTGTTTTCGCTCTTTATGTTCGCTAAACGTCTTTTAGCCATTTTTTCAGGATTCTATTAGACGTTTTTTCATTTAAATTTCACATGAACAAATAAATATGTAACCAAGCCGACCGAACTAACTGACATCAAATACCGATTTACGCAATGGTCAAGTTGAATTTTGTTACTGCGCTATACAGCCAAAAATACAAAATTTTCGAAACTGTACTAACTGTAACAGCTCGTTTTATCACAAAGAGATTGTGATATGCGGCATCTGCAGCGTCTAACTGAAATCCATAAGAGTTTACATCACGAAGAATGCGAATTAAAAATCTGAAGACGTGAAGAAAAAAAGTTTCGATAAAATCTCAAACAAAAATTCGACAACGATTGTTTGTTGATTTTAATGGCTTTTCTTTTGCATAAGCGACCAATTCAAAACATACACTCATAAACAATGGAACGATAGTAAAACGCTGCCAACGGATGTACGTTTTGGACGTTTTGGTATTGATTCTCTGCATTTCGACCGATTCAGTAATGTGATCTTGTTTATAAGACAACAAATTATAATTAAACAATGGGAATATTTGAAGCATATACGTCTCTGCTCCCTTTGAAACATTGAAAAATATTGAATATGTTGATTATGCTGAGTCAACGACGAGATTGAAACTATTTTTTTCAACACGTCAACAAATTCCATATCAAACAATTAAACAAATTAAAGATTTTCAAATTGTATTGTGTTGATCGATTTGAATGAGTATCAAATAATTAAAAAAAAAGAAATATTTTTGAACGAATGTGAGGGGAGACCGCAATCGATTAAATACATTTATTAATGCCACGAAAAATTTTCTGTAAATGCAATACGTCGCGCGTTATGAAATGAATACAGTAGAATAATCTAATATTAACAGAAATTTGTTCCATTTCAACGACAAATATCGCATAAGCAGGAAATAAGCATAATGGGCCTGAAGGGATAGCAATTGAAATGGTGCTCAAAGAATGCATATATTCCATATATTGTACAAATATATGATATGATCGATTTGATGAACACAAACGCAGCCACCATTGCTATTAATAAATGCCGATATTTTTTACAATTAGACATTAGATATTTTCCATGCACACACATTTTATATACAAAGGAAGTGCTTGTGATCTCTACATTCTTCTTATTCTGTAGCCCGATTTCTGCTTTAAAATACCAGTTTCTGCATTCAAATACATTGAATACATACATATTATATAGTAATATTTATTGTTGTTGCTTTTTGTTGTTCAACAACTTTATTTTGAACTCTGCAATATAATTCAAATGCTAAAACTATGAAAATGAAATTTTGTATACGTTGATTTACAATAATTTTACTCAAATCAATGTTTATTATTATTACTACTGCACCGAACAGCGTTTCTTCGCCAAAGGTGGTTTATTTAAATAAATTTGGAAAATTATTTACAATTAATTTACATAAAAGTAGTTGATTCAATAATTGTATCGAATCAACGATCTATTGCCAATCCTAACGATTTCGGAGCAAGTCACTGCGATCGCTGAACTACAAAAATGAATCTAATAAACATAAACATTTCATTGGTTAATCCATTGGTTTTTTAAACAGTTCAATTAATCTTTTCTTAACTACATTAGAGTTGACATTAAAGTCTATTACATACTCATTTAAAGATTTTTCATTATAATATTTGTTGAATGTTTCAATTAATATATTCAAAGGCATATTCTTTTGATAGCCATGATTAACAGCATGAATTCTCAAAAATTCAACATTTCTAACTGAAT
>JAQOWM010000309.1:0-129916 GCA_029041755.1 Resseliella maxima | reverse complement strand
ATATTACTATTAATATTACTATTGTTATATGTCGAATATACACACACCTGGTATTATTATATGTATCGATGGTATTTTGTAGAATATCATACCACTTGTATGAACCACGTAAATTAAATTCCATATATAGTTTTCGCTTTATTGTTCGAATTAAACGTTCAACAATGCTAGCTTTTTTATTACTGTATGTAGAATAATGATTGATATTTCCATAATTTTTAAGCAATCGCTTCATCATATTATTGAAAAACTCTTTACCATCATCAGTGTGTAAATTTTGAATGCGATGCCCAACTTTTTTCAAAATATTCTCCATTGCTTTAGTTGTCTCTTGCGCTGTTTTATCTTTCATTGGTTCAGCATATGCTTTCTTTGAGAATATGTCAATTGCAATTAGAATGTATCTATATCCACGATTTTCACGTTTAAATCTCTGCATTTCGATTAAATCTGCTTGCAATGTGTTGGCAATGCCGCGCATGGTATACTTGCGACGCTCAAAATTTACTCGTGCATCACGATGGATTTCTCGAACTAGTTGATGTTTACTCATTTTGCTGCTTTTATTTTTTATTTTTAATTGCTTACATGCTTCTCACAACCATACCATCAAATGGGGAATATATTATTTCGTTCTCGTATATAATCAAACAAAACGCAGTAGTTTTAGCAGGTAAATTCTCACTTGCATTCATCTCTATTTTAATATCAACAGAAGCATTCTTGACTGTTTCGTCAGTTCTGGATGTATCAAATGCGAATAAAACATTTGTTTGAAATCCTCTATAATCTATTCCAAAAAGATTTTGATCATCAATTCCATTATAATAGGATGTTTGAATACTAACATAGGCAATATATAGCTCTGCTAACTTTCCTTCACCAATATCCACTTCGTGCATGTTATATGGATACACTTGCGAATTCAAGTATAAACGCATACTGTTTACATGTAATGAGTCGAATTTTGATGCATCAGGTGTTTTTTCCCCTCTTCTCGCATGTTGAAGACCAACTAAAACATATCTTGGTTTATGCAATTGTGAAACTGTTTTAACTGACCATACATGATTTCTAGTCTGTGGAAGCTCAGGATACTCATACAAATCCCATGATCGATGTTGTATCAAGAGATTTTTTTTCTTTTTTATAAAGTTGTTCATATGTAATTTCATTTTGTCGGATAATGTAAGGTGTGGCATAATCCATTCGAGTTTAGAAACCTCAATCGTAACATTGGTTGAACCAGTAGTTGTTGTACCACCATGAATGCAATTCAAGCTATCGCGTTCTCGTTTCAAAATTAGCTCATGGCGGCTATTCAAAATTACTTTTCGATAATCGTCACAAAATCCAAACCAAGCGCTCAACGGAATCATAACATCATAAACCACTGATTGATGAGAGCTTTGTGCTTCTTTTTCGGTAAATGTTTTATTAAATTGATAATAACCCATTATATTTGATTTACAAGAAGCAGCACTTAATTTCATTGTTGATGTTATTCCAACATTTCTAATATGATCGATTTCAACTCCATTCAATTCATACCGTGCTTCATTGAACAAAAATGATGGGAAATTGTGAACGAATTTCACTTTATTGGTAGCCGCATCATCATTTTTCTCAGTTTTTACAGTGAGTTGCATGTATAGATATGACTCGCAAGGTAGTAAGAATAATTCTTGATTTTGAATTGCAATATGAATTTCTTCTGATTCACCAAATGAATTGGTATAAGGTGCGTATGAATAAAATTCCTTTTTTATAATTGAATTATCAGAAGCAGCAGTTGCTTCAATATTCAAAATATTACTCGAAGACAACATGTTAGTTATTTTTTTTGTTAGTTTATTGTTTTACTTTAACTCCAAGTTCTTTCAAAAACCTTACGTTTTTCTTTGAAAGTTTTTTCTTTTTTTCAAAAGTTCCTAATTTTTTCTTTTTTTGTCTCTTCTGCTCTAACGCTTTTTTTCGATTAACCTTAGGTTGTCGTTTGTTAACACTTTTATAGCTGTTTTTAATATCAAAGTTTTTCAAAACTCTACCGTTATGGTATATTAACATTTTGTTGTTTTTTCGTTGTTATTATCTTTCTTTATATTTATACGACAGTTGATATTTCCGCCTATATCAACTAATTTTCCGTTGCGATCGTAAATAGAAATCTGGATGGAACGTAAATTCTTAGTTTTAATGGGTAAATACGTTAAGTGTTTCGGGATTTCCACAAATGTTTTATCATTCGCATGTGAACTGATAGTAGTAAACTGATGAATTGTATGACTTTGCTTTCCATTTATATACGAACCGGAAATTATATCGCATTCGATTCGTACAAGATCTATTTCTTTAATTTTTTTTATTTTATTTTTATCAATATCATGGATAATTAAATCAAGTAGCGCACAACTATATTCACGATCTGCATTGAGCGAAATTTCAGGAAAAAAATTAGCTTGAAGTACTGATGAAGTTCCTTGAAAAGCGAGTATAAGTGAAGAAGTCATTTTCTATATCTTTATCTCAAACAACTGAAACATATAGTACAAGATACTAACTTTTATACTTTTTTGATACATTTCTCTGTTTCATACTCAAGCAAACACAAGCTCTTCTAATGAGTACTTCAATCTTAACAAAAAATATTTTGATACTAATTAACATTGATACAAAAAATGCGGAAAAACGTTCACCAAATCGTGAATCCTTTTCATATATACGTCTAAACGCTTTCTGCACAAGAATTTTATCAGCATTGTATCGCCAATCGAGATTATTGCTCTCAGTATAAGCAATATCATGTTCCTTACATGCGATATCTAGTTCATTTATACCTTGAACATCAGTTGCTAAACGTGCCTCTAAATTAGTATTAGGTCCACAATAATTGTAACCAATGATATGCATTTCAGGTAACATTTCTAAAATACGATCAATGAAGCTCAATTTACACTTCAGTGCCCCTCTCTCAGTTTTCAGCAGTATGTCATCCATATTAATATTTCATTAATTATTGCATGTTAAATAGAACAATTGTGAAATAAATAGTTTCCTTTTATACAAAAACATTCATTCGTCAAAAAGATGCGTTTCGCTAAACAAACAATTAACATTCCGGTTGTGAATATAGATGAACGTACATGTATGAATACAACTAAAACACCTGTTCGTCATAGCACACTGTTACCGAACAATTTACGTTGTATCATAGCAGGCCCGTCTGGTTGCGGAAAAACGAATGTTCTAATAAGCCTAATTGAGAGTGAACATGGTTTGAAATTTGAGAATTTATATTTATACAGTAAAACATTAGATCAGGCTAAATACCAATATTTGTGTGAAATGTTACAATCTATTAAGGAGATTGGTTGCTATACATTCTCCGGATCACAAAATGCTATCGATCCGAGCATAATGAAAAAAAATTCACTTATTGTATTCGATGATGTGGTCAATGATCGAGAAATCAATAAGACTGCAGTTCGTAACATTTTCACACTAGGGCGACATCGGAGTCTTGATGTGATTTACCTTATTCAGAGTTATACCAAACTGGACAAACATCTCATTCGTGATAATTGTAATTTTATAATTGCTTTTCGACAAGATGACTTGAATTTGAAACATATTTACATGGATTTTAGTGTGAACGCTGATATGAATTTTGAACAATTTCGAGAGCTTTGCTTGGATTGTTGGCGTGAACCGTTCGGTTTTGTTTGTATTTCTCTTGAACATGAAGTGGGTTCGGGACGTTATCGGAAAAATTTCGATCAATTTCTAGAGTGAATATATAAAGAGTAATGAAAATTGAAATATTTAATTTCATTCAAGCGATTATCATGTAATGACTTATTCTAATATACAAAGATATGATGGAAGGAAATAAGTCAAATGAGATTATTTCGAAATTAATCACTACACAAAACGTTATGAAAAATAAATTCAAAAAAGCATATGCAAGTCGACTTGAACAAGAACATAATCTGAATCAAAGTTTGAGTCCTCTCACAAGCATATCAACATCGACCTCAATACCATCTACGGAAACAACAACAACAACAACAGGAAGTGATTCTCTTCGAAATCTTTCAAAAACAAAAAATATTGCACATCAGTTGCGTTTAGCTACTAAAAGTTATTTAAAGCATGCGTATGACAAAAAAACAACGGATGTTTTAGAAAATCCGAATGAACTTTGTGACAAACTACGATTACTATTAACAACACAGATTGAAGGCAATGTGAATCAAGTAGAGGAGATAAACTCGATTATTGCACAACTGCGTGACCTAAATATAATAGTATAAATTTCGCTTGATGGATATTTATAGACAGTTCATCGTTTCGGTTTGTGAGTAGTGTTCTAAGATGTTGTTACTTAAAACATTGTGCGCTTTGATATATATTTATATCATGTTAACGAGCATTCGAGTTAAATCACAAATTTTGTCATCGAGTGCAATTGCCAAAACGCGAAGAACCCAGTCCATGGGATCAAACGTTCAAAGAACTGAATTTAAATTGAAAACTCAACCTGTTGCATCATCATCATCAAAATCATCATCAGGAGGTTCACTTGCAGATGTAAAAACAAAATCTGAAGCAATACCTTCGACAAGCTTCAAAGAGGTTGAACTGCAACCGTTAATTGATGACTCATCATTATCACATGTGAGAGCTGCATCACTTCTTCAAGAAGCATTTGAAGCGACCAATACCAGGGGGAATATAAATCCTCCTATACATGGTGTGCGCGCACGTGCAAGAGCGATTTTACAAAGATATGGTTTTCCAGTTGGTGTTGGTGTTGGACTCAGTCTTGGTCTCGGTGGATTTTATGTGGGAAATAATTTCAAACAAAATACTCAAACAGTAAATATTACTGATCAATATCTTCTTCCATCTAATTCAACAACGAAATCAACAACAACATTGATACCATCAACGGAATCAACAATAACAACAAAGACAATTACCAACGAACGAGAAGATGAAGATGAATCATTTATCCGCTTATAAAAATAGATCACTCAAAAAATGATGTGTTTTAATAGAATATCGTTTGAATTATTATTCCTTTTTTTTATTTGGAAAATTATATCAAGTGTCAGAAAAAAAATACAATATTAATAGAGCATGCGGTGTACATTAATATTTTATCAATTTTTAAAATTAAGATTTGCAATGTATTTAACATTTTGTTCATTTGAAATAAAAAAAAAAAAAAAAAAATATTGTTTATTTTTTACAACAATTGAATGTTTTTTTTTCTTGGATAGTAGTAACGTCAACAGTGTTATCATCTTCATCCGAGTAGATGATTCTTTTCCGTTTCCATGAAGTCTTTTTTTCACTAAACAATGCTTTGTCCTGAAAATAGAAAATAATAAATACAAACATACATACAATACAATGATTGAAAAAATTTTGAAAAAACTATTACAACAAACCTTGTCAGTACCACTCTTTGATTCCATAGCTATTTGAGTAGTATCAACAACAATATCATCATCATCAGAGTAAATTATTCTATTTCGTTTACTTGCATTTTTTTTTTCACTAATTACTGATTCATCCTGAAATTAAAAAAAATAATAAATACAAACATATCATAAAAGCATAGAGAAAAAAAAATTCTTGAAAACATTATAACAAACCGTATCAGTGTCACTATTCGATTCTATGATCAATCTTGTATGTGATAAATGTTTCGTTTTTCGTGTGTTATATTTTAAGATCTTATTTTTAGAGCCTGTGCTTGAGCTTGAACTTGAAAACGAAACCTCACATTTATCATCTACGTTGCTTGATTCATATGAATCATCATCAATGAAACTAGATTCATATGAATCATCATCAATGAAACTAGATTCATATGAATCATCATCAATGAAACTAGATTCATATGAATCATTATTTACAAAGTTTGAATCAAATGAATTATATTCACTTGATAATGATTCAATTTCTGTTTTCGTTGATTTTTCACTTAAAACGCTAGAGTTTGAAACAATATTTTCACTTTCACTATCGCTAGTGCTACAATCACATTCATAATCTATGAAAAACATTTTCACTCTATATGTTATGATAAAGTGATAAAATTTGTTGAATATTCTCAAGATTTATATACAAATATAAAAAATCTTATCAATATGCAGAAGTACACACGCCCAAGACTAAACCCCACTCTATATCATATATGTTTGCAGTTGTAATTATTATATGATTAACATAAAGAAACAAAAAAAAATTACTAAATTGCTGTTTAAGAAAATGAAACACATGAAGTAATTACCATAAATATTGAAAAACATAAATAGTATCTATAACTCTCATGAAAATTTATTTAAAATTGTTCATATAATTAGTCTAGGTGGATGAGTTGGCTATTAAAAAAATGATCTGAAACAATTTATAGTACTTTATACATTTGTTTAATTAAAAAAAAATCAATCAATCAGTGGTTGATTATTAACGAAGTCAAATAAATATTTCATGTTCTCTTGTAAATGAAATATTGCAAAAGAAATATGTGGGAAAAAAAATATGTTGAAATAAGATCATATAAAATGATTTTCATACATTAAATAAAATTACTAAACATGATGCATTCATGTATGTTTATAGGTAATTATTTTTTTTGCTCACATTTAATTATTCCGGAAGATAATCATTGTTTATCAATGAAATGAATATGAAGTATCAAGAAAAACGTATTCTGAAAAATGGTTTATAAGCCCATGGTAATGCGATCAAATTATTCAGTTGTTGACAAATCATTCAGTCATTCAGATCTTCGTTATTTTTTTAAAAAAATAAAAATGAGTGGTGTTTTGAAAAAATTACAGAATATAAAACCTAATAAACCGTATTATGGTTTTACCCAACTTGAAATCGGTTATCATCAAATTGAATTTTTCAATATTGTGAAAAATAAATTTGCAAAAAAATCAGGTGAAGATGTTGATGATGAAGATAAACCTGGAAAGACTATTCTTCTTGAATTGAAAGAAGAGGTAGTATTTTTACCTCAGTATTTCATGAAGAAGTTAAATTCTAATGATATTGAGGAATTAAATTCGCTTTCTGAAGAAATGTATCTATATTTCGGAGGACGTAACAAGGAAACAAAGTAAGTAAAAAAAAAAAAAAAATTAAATTTTTTTTCATTTCTTTCCTTCTTCTTTGATATATTATTCTATTCTTTTATTCAAAAAAATAATAGGGCGTGGATCCTAAAAATTGTTAGCAAAGCACAAAAAGAAGAAGAGGAGAAGAAAACAAAACAGAAAGAAGAAGAAGAAGATGATTTTTTCCCTTCACAATGTAAGGAAAGAAACTTACATACAACGTATATGGAAAGCATCGTGAACAAGAACAAGAACAAGAACAAAAGAAATGGTGATGAGATCGAAATTAAGAAGAATAAGAAGAAGAAGCATGTCAAACCACAGTACTTTGATGATGATGAAGAATGCTCAACTGGTTAGAAACCACAATAACAATTGGTGAGTAGAAGCAAATAAACATCATTGATTGTATTTGTTGATTATATATAGAATTTTTTTTTTGTTTATTTGCTTTTACTCACTAGTGAATGGATCTTTCACATGGAGAAGAAGGTTGGAGAATTTTCTTCATGACTTGGACTTGGACTTGGACTTAGACTTTGTTTACCTATTTCAACTATATGCACACATATTGATCACTACAAAAAAAATAAAACAACATATTTGGTTCATTTGTGAATTTTATTTTTACTCTTTTCTTTCCACATCTCGAACATCAAAATGAGAATAAAATGATTAATAGATTATATCTTGAAATCTTAACTAACATTTAATATGAATTGGAAGAAAATTAAAATAGAAATAATAATAAGGAAAATTCAATAAAAAATCTTTTCAAAATAAATGTTTTTTTTCCTTTGCATTAAGGTAATGAAATAATGTAAAATTTTATATTGATAGTGTTTTTCAACGCATTTCTCGAACATCAACGTCAAACTGTGAAAAAAAATGTTTATACAAAAAAAAATTTGAATAGTACATAAAAAAAAATGAATATAATTACATCATTCAGGAAAATCATTATCAGATTGGTCTGCATGGGCTGGTACAATCCCAACAGGGTGAACATTCATTTGAATTTTTACATGAGTAATATTGAGAAATATGTACATTTGGAGATGTTTTGCACCAAGCTTGGTTGTTGTCTTTTTCATCAACAAGATTACATGAACGCTGACAAAAAAGATCAATGCAACCGAAATCATTATTACACTTATCCATTTCCTTTTCCAAATCCAATTGATTGAAATAAGATGTGGTTTTATTTAAAGCACTGAAACTGGAATCTATCTGTATTTGATGTGCTACATAAGGTTCCAATTTAGATGTCAATAAATTCGCGCCTACTAATGTTATCATTATTGCAATTAACTGGAACACACTTTTTGATATTTTAATAATATTGCAAATTCTTGCCGCTCCCCAAGATACCATTAACGGTTGTTCTTGTTGATGTTGTAACATATGCTGCACTAAAATTTCACCGATTTCTTGTAAATCCTCTGGCTCTATTTGAATTGTAATATATCCATTGGTGTGAGCCCAGAATATAGAAGAAAATAGAATGAATAAAAGGCTGATACTTGGAAATTTCATTTTGTAAAGATTTTTTTAAACTTTTTTCAATGTGAAGTAATTTTCCAATGACTTCAAAATTGGTAATATTTTTCTTTCACTTTAAACACACGCAAATATTCTCAATCTATTCTGGAGAAATAATAAATCACGACTGATTGCACAGAAATTTTTGCTATACTAAATTTTAGTTGCATTAATTGAAAATATTTTTTGAAACACATGTATTCAAGAATAAAAATACTAAACCAATCTAATCCATTCTGATTCTTTCAAAACATATGTATCTGAAAATCAATGCTATGATAAATTTAAGGCGAATATTCTCAATCTATTCTGGAGAAATAATCAATCATGGTTGTGGTTGTTTGCATAGAATTTTTTTTTGCATTTATTGAAAATAATTATTCAAACACATATACCCAAAAATAGAAATAGTATAAAAAAAAAGCATTCTAATCCATTCCGATTCTTTCAAAACATATGCATCTGAAAATCAATGCAATCATAAATTTCATTATTTAACAATTCGATTCGTTAATCAACAATAGTGAAGAATAAAAAAAACTGCATCTGAAAATCTAAATGTTGCTATTGCTATCGTAAAATTTCATTAATTAACAATTTGTTTCGTTAATCAATAAGACTTACCAGATCAAATCGAAATATCACTTTTGTTGGTAAATGTTACGGTTGTGATACTATTTCTATCGATGCTTAGTTTGTTTACATATGATGGGTGTGGCATACACATGTTGTTTTTTTCATTGAATGAAAGCTCTTTGCTGCCGATGCTATCGTTAGTTTGGTTTCACATGAGTGAAACGTAAGTGAATGAGTGATTTTAATGAATATATCGTTGCTTAGTTTGTTTACATATTGTTTTTTTTTACTTATTGCAAGCTCGTTGCTGCCGTGGCTGCCAATAGTATTGCACTGTTTTCTGTTGTGTTTCACATGAGTGAAACGTGAGTGAATGGTGATCACATTTGAGCGATTTAATGTTATTGCTATCGTAGAATTTCAAAAACATATGTTTCAAACAAATGGAATCGATAATCAACAATAGTGAAAAAAAAATGTTAGATTTTTCTATGTCGGTGGTAAATGGTGTGTTTGTGATACTATTTTAATTCGTTGCTCGGTTTGTTTACATTTTTTTTCATTTAATGCAAGCTCTTTGCTGCATTTAGTATTCCGCTGTTTTCCAATGTGTTTCACAAGAGTGAAACATGAGTGAATGAATGAGTGATTTATGTTAAGATTTGCATGATTTAATGAATCTAGTGACTATATATTCTTATTTTTAAATGAACAATTGTGAGGTGTACAAGTGATTTTAATTTATCATTTTTGAATTTTTTTGATAAAAAAGAATATAAAAATGATTGCAGGATATTTTGATTTACCTGCTTTATTTGAGAATAAATTTTTTTCATGTGCTTTGTGTGAATTACCATTTTTTTACGGACATTGCATTGATATGATTTTTTTTCGTCAACGAGAACATTTTTCACAACCTATTAATGTTTACGTTCCGCTCGGAGATATAATTATTGAGATTGGACAAACTTTTCCGATTTTCATACGCAATCAAGACAACATTGTTTGTCAATGGTGTAGGCAAAATGTAGCTATAATATCTTTCGAGGAAATACATCAAAATTTAGTGGAACCAATTCTACAATTTTCATTTGAAAGCCTCAAAATGAGTTAATTTGTAAGTTTTTTTTTCTTTTTATTTTTTTTATTGAGTCACACAAACATATAAAATGTTATTCATTTCATTTCATTTCATTTTTTTTTTTCAAGGATGAATTATCATTCCACTGGTGTGATCCTCAATAATGCAATAGCAGTGTAATTTGTTTACCTTTCAGAATATGAGAAAAAATGTCTATTTGTGAAAAAAAAGATAAATAAAAAGAAATGCATTTTTGTTTCAATGTTTGTGTTTATTTTAGTAGCCATTTTTCGAATTTCATGAAAAAATAATATTAAAGTAGACATTTTTTTTTTGTTTTTTCATGAATGCTTTCAAATTCACTTTTTGCTTATTCAAATATTCATTTTTCACTCTATTGAAAAAAAAAACATGGGAACCGCATCTAGTATTGAGGTAAGATCCAACGGAGAAATTAACATATCAATGAATGGTGATAATGTGCAAATATCAATGATTGAAACGATATCAATGGATGGTGATAATGTGCAATTATCAAATGGTGAAGTACAGAATGTGAGTGAAACGACATCAAGCTCATACGTATCAACTCAAAACAATAATAATATTGAGAACATCCAAATACCGCAAACTCATTCAATGCATCTATGTCTGATTCGTTTGAGCCAATATATGAATCAATCTGTCAACATTCGCATATACCAAATTTTCATTATTTTGGTTGGATTCGTTTGTATTTTCATGATTTTTTTCCGGATATATGCAACATCTTCATCAGCAGAGGTAGAATCAATAATACCATCGATAACAACAATGACACCTGCGTCGACAACGATAATGTTATCAACTACTGAGACTGTAGTGAGCTCGACAACGATAATGTTATCAACTACTGAGACTGTAGTGAGCTCGACAACTGATAATAATGGTATATGGAATCCTTTAATCAGTGAAATAAACGTGTCAACAAGTGATAATTACAATAAAAAATGGAATCCTTTGTAATTGCTTTTAATCTTAAAAAAAATGGAAATAAAAAACGAATTGAGATTTCGATTAATTTAATATATTAATTTCGAAATATTTCATAACTTCAAACATTTGTGCTGATAATTTGATTATGATTGATTTTTTGCTGATGATCCATAAACACGAACTCGATAAACACATGTGATAAGGTTTGGCTCATTTTTTCCAATAAATTCAAATTTAACAATGGGAAAAATAATATTGCTGGCATATTTGTTAACCTTGAATTCTTGTAATGATTGGATGATTGAAATATTATAATAAAATGTACCGAGATGTTTAACATACCGGTCATTTACACTTTGTAGGCCATAAACATTGAAAAGATTCGGTGCATTTGAAATGTCTCTATCTGGAGCTATTTGTGGTAAAATATGTTGTACACTAACCGCATCAATGATTATTGGTTTTATCAATTTTATTGTCACTTCACCATTGTCTTTAAATGCAAAACAATCACCTGGATTCATTGATGCTTCGATTAGTCGCTGAGCACCATTGGGAAAATATTTGCTGATTTCAGTTGGAATAATTCTTGAAAACCAGCGCACGATGTTTGGTAACAAAACAATTGTATCGCCTGTTGAAATAATGTATCCACCGGATGTACTTAACGCAAAATCAGCTCGCTCATCATTTAATTCACTGTTTTCTTTCATTTGTTTCGATCTTATTTCGTTTAATAATAGGTGTTGCTGATATTCAAGAAAATTAATTCTTCGATTCATTTCAATGTATGCCCACATTATTGCTAATAATATTGTTAATATTGCAATAAGCAATGGAATATTTACCCAGGAACGTTTCGTGAAATGTATTGTATGCATTTTATTTTAAAATGTTTTTTCCTTTATATCGAAAAAAATAACTAAATTTGTTTGCCAACTATTTTCTGATAAATAAAAAAATATGTGTACTATGATTTAAAATTAATCTAAACATACTTCCATAAATTTGAATGAACAAGTGAATGAGCGAATGAGTGAATGAGTGAATGAATGAATGAGTGAATGACTTGGTTAACATTGAGAAACCGAGATTCAAGATCAAGGTTATGCAAAAAACGAGTTTAATTGGAAGCGAATGAATGAACGAGTGAGTGAGTGCGAGAATGAGCGAATGAGTGAATGAGTGAGTGAGTGAGTGAGAGAGAGAGAGAGGAGAAACTGAGGAGAAATAAATGGAATGAGTGAGTGAGTGAGTGAGTGAGTGAGTGAGTGAGTGAGAGGGGAAACTGAGGAGAAATAAATGGAATGAGTGAGTGGGTGAGTGAGTGAGTGAGTGAGTGAGTGAGAGAGAGAGAGGAGAAACTGAGGAGAAATAAATGGAATGAGTGAGTGAGTGAGTGAGTGAGTGTTGTACGCATGACTGAGCGAGTTGAGCATGTGAGAGAGAGGAGAACATGTCACACCTATGCCACACCCACATACTACTACTGAATGAGTATAGTTGTGTATGTTTCAGGGGAAAACTGGTTTTTTGACACACCCATGCCACACCTATGCCACACCCACTGAAAAACCGGTTTCCTTGAAATGTACACAACTATACTACTTGTAGTGCATCGCAGTACTCTGTGCCGCTCTATTCCGTACAGTTGTGTATTGTTTTTCCGCAGTTACTCCATAAAATTTATTTTTCTCCGTGAGTGGACTATATGGGGTGCGAATGAAGTCTCGCTTGAAGAAAAAGATGAAAAAAAAAATCTTAGGCCTAAGATGGCTTAAAAAACCTATGAGCACGCAATTACAGTAAAACTCACACGGCGTTGACGGTAGTACTGTAACCGGCTCAGCTGTGTATCGTTGAAATAATAGAAATAATCCAATTAGATATTAAAATAACTTCAACGATACACATGCGATCACCGTTACACATTTAATCAGTAAATCAAATAAATATTTAGAATTAAATCATTCAAATAAATTAGATAAATTAAATAAATAAATAAATTACAATAAATAAATAATCATAATTAATCAATTCAATTCATCAATACATAAATTCAATAAAATACTTAGACTAGGATATCCCCACTCCGATTCGACTGTCCTTACATGTATCGGCAACTTAATGGCTTACTTAGAATTATATATAAGGACAGCCGAATCTAAGTGGATCGAGTCAGTTCCATCCGGACTCCCAATGTGTGATCAGTTAAATATTAAATACAGTGAATTAGTTTATGAACAAATAGTGAATAAAATAAAATAAATTCATATTTAAAATAAACAATCCTGTTCTAATATTTCCCTGATCCTCATAAAGTATGTGATTTCTGTCTGATTTGGGATTGAGCAGGCAAAAACATATACAATTGGCGCTGCGAAGAAAAACTCGGTATTGTCAGCAGTTGGTACCAGTGATGAGCAGATTAGCTGGCTCATTTGCCACAATGGTATACAATGGTCTATAAATGCATAAGCCAACACCAATACATACGTATAGTCAACAAACATCAGTGGAAACGTTTCTGAATGAATGCATTCTTTTCCACTGACGTTTGTGACAATATGTCATATTTCATTTTAGCAATCACACAGATGTTTGGTTAAATTAAATTTGGATTGTGTGTATTGTGTTTTGGATTGTTGATTTTTTTTCGATTGGAATCAGTTTTCAGCATAAAATAGACGATTGGCCGAAACATTGGAAATTCTGTGGCATAGAAATTGACTGGACGTACGTATTGCTGGAATTGAATGTTGGAACACATTTTACGTACGTATAAAAATTGTATTGCTGTATTCAACTGAAAAAACTTATTTAGATATTTATTAATGTTAATATTTTTTCAATTTCATTCAGGAATTTCAATTAAAAATGGATAGTTTATGATATAATTGCTACAAACCCGGCCATTTAAGTATCAACTGCCCAGAACCAGCTAAATGTACACCATAGTCGCGCTCTGACAGAACAATTAACTAAAATAATCCAATATATGGTGCTTGTGTAGCGACATGTCAATTTCGACATTGACAGCCAAAATAATGCAAACAACAACATTAAAACGAATCTTCACCGGAATTTTATCAATTAAAATTTTGTCATTGGAATATTGCGTTTTGCAATAAATCAATCTAATGTGAAATACTAAACACAAATTTTATAGGATAAATTCACGTTGTGATCGTATAATAAACGGTGTTATTAATAAACGACTTCAAGTGAAATTGTTTCCATGATCCATGATGAAACTTTTTGTTGTTGATTTTTTTAAAACATTTGAAATTTAGTACAGTATTTTCAATATTACATTTTTCACCGGAAAAACCAAGAAAAAATAATGCCAAGCAATAAAAAGTCCATTGATATTGTTGTGATTTGACATATAGAATTATACTTTTAATAATTTTTCTTCCTATTTATTATTTTAAATTTGTCAAATAAGAGTGATATAATTTATTTTTCTTTGGATATTAATAAAATATCACATTTGATACACTGAGGATATTTAGGTTATATTTTTCCAACCATTCCTTGGAATGAAATGACGTTCAAAATGACGACAAAATTGTTCATTGTCCAACAATGGTTGGATTTTTTTTTAATACCAGGGTTGTCCAACAATGAACAATTTTGGTTGGAATGACGTTAATTCCAACGAATGGTTGGAAAAAACATAACCTAAATATTGTCAGTGTATCAATCATGTAATTTCAATTTAGTTTCAGTCATTTGGCCTCAATTTTATCTCAATTCGAATGGAAAAAAAATCTTTCTTTGTCTTCTTCGACAAAAAAACGTTTTGGCTTATGATATTTGAATTGATGGTATTGAGAACCAAATTGCGTTACTTTCATTTTCTGCTTTATTTGGTTTTACTTGAAAACAATGATATATGCATATTATATATCTATTGGTGAGATCTAAAAGAACGTATGTCCATACAAATTTGTAAATGTAATAAAGAACGAGGCACCGCTTTATACCATTAAAGCTGTTTCCTATGTTATGCTATAGAAATGGAGACGCCATTCACTGTACTTCTATATACGAAAACTTTGATGGTATAAAAGCACTGTCAAAATGTGCCTCGTTCTTTAATAATCATGATTTATAAATGTAACGCTTATTTCTTATTTTATATTTTCCAAATAAAAGCGTTAATTCTCTTTTGAATTCTTGTTAATATAAATAGGACCGGTAATCAATTTATTCCAATAAAACAACACGTTTTGACTTATGACCATTTATGACATTTCATTTGATGGCACTGAGAACCAAATTCCGTTAGTCTCACTTCAATTTAGTTTTTCGGAATTTATTGTCATTAATAAGAAATCAATATCGAAATTATACTCATTGTAGAAGAAGAATATGTTTAAATAAATAAATGGAATGGAAAAAAATAATAACCTCTCATTTTTTTTTATTATTCAATGTAAAGTGTACGACAGAAAAAGTATAAATGAAAAAAAAGGAAAATTTCTTTTATAAATAACAAACATAAATTGATTTAACATTTTTTGTAGTGATTATTTTATAAAAACTGTTTCATTCGTATTAATTTGTGATTAATTCCAAATGAGACCAATTGGTGGTAAGTAAACAAACAAATTGTAACAAAATATTCGGGATGCGATCTTTTCTAATTCGAAATGTCAACCGAAATATTAATTATAATTTTAATCTTATTTCGAAGACTCTGGATCTTTGTACCATGAAGTGGGTACGAATAATATTTACAAATGCATAAAGGAGAGCCAATATGGAATTAAAAATATCATTTATGAATATTTCAAATGTGCGCACGAAGGATGTGAAGCAATGGCATCATCCAACTCTGAAACCAAAGTTCTCCAAATAACATGCGGCGAACATATTATTCATTCAGATAAAGATTGTCAAACAAAACTGGCTCTAGTGGAACTTGAACAAGAGTAGTATGCTTCAGGTCACTTTTGGACCGTGTATGTATTAGTGTCACACATACACGAGCCAAAGATATGCGAAAGACAAACAGCAGTGTGTGTATGCATTCACTGAGAGAATAAATGTTTTGTAGTGGCTGCTACTGCAATTCATACTTTTTATCGTATATTATTCGAACAACGAAAAAATAATGAAAATAATTTTGATTTATTTTCGAGTTTGATGTTACATCTTTATTTTCATTTTTTTTTTTTTTTTGTTAGTCTAATATATAGTATTTAATTAACTAAAATCTAACCAAAATCTATCAAATTTTTTTCTTCGGATTTCTTCTGTTGGGCTTTTGACGTTGGTGAAATTTTGCTTTGGACAAAATGGAAGATGACTGATGTTGTTTTTGTGCTTGTTGTTGTTGTGTCAGTGGTGGAGGTGACGGCGATTCTCGTAATTTTCCATATCGAATATTTGATTCAACGTATTTTGAAGACTTGCGATTGTCTTTTCCGCTACAGCTAAATAGATTATTATTGAACAGTTTTTCTTTAATTTATAAATGATTAATTAGACAAACAATTTACAACTGAAAAGTTATCTATTGAAATTGAGGTATTTATATTGATTATAGACTAAAAGTTATTCATGTTTTTTTTTGTTGTTTTTCGCTAGATGGCGTTGAGCGTGACAGTCGTGGTTTTCGATTCGCTCCAATAACAAAATATTTAAATTTGTAAAATTTTTCAATTTTATTTCTCTAAAAAATTTTATTTTTGTAAATTTAAATTAATTAGCGATTATTTCATCACAATTATGTGAAGTTTACGCGAAAAAGTTTAAATTTCGGTGTTTTTTTCGTATTTTTATATTTTTTATTTTTCTCGGTACACTGTGATGATATTGTTTGTGAACAACAAGTGTCATGCCAAAGCATAAACACCGGCTTCACTTGTTTTGTTTTATTTTTAGTTTAATTTGTGATTATTTATTTGTAATTTTATCAATTAAAGTGAATTTTGGGAGATTTTAGTGCATTTGATTTCGTATTTCAGTAAATTTTTTGATTTCTTTTCACATTGTCGCGGTTTTTGTCAGTGTTTGTGTTTTCAGTTTGGCGCGTTCAGTAAAATCACAGTGTTACGCTTAGATTTTATTTTGATGTTTATTTATTTAAAGTTTAATTTTTGCCGAATACTTTTCCGATTTTATAATTGATAATAATTTTTGCCGTATAATTAACATATTTTCTTTTATAAGTTTAATAAATTTTCAATAACGTAATTAATCAAACGGTACTTTATCAATCGGTTTTAAATACAATTATTTTTATTAAAATGCAAATTTTGATCGCGGTAATTAAAACTCATCACTTTATTTGGACTATTTTACGGTTTATTGGTGAGTCCGTTCCATTTTATTTTGTTTATTGGTAGCGATGGATTTCCATGGCCAGTTTCGTTCAACAAAATTATTGGTGATTTTTCTCGGGTGCAGTGTGGCTTAGCACGTCCCTCACCTTAAATCTACTTTTGCTCGAAACAGTAATGGTTGGCCTCGGACGAGGGGAGGCCACGGAGCTCGTCCTCCCCGGGAATTGACCGGAGCTCCACAGTTGACGACCGCTTTGAATATTGGAACAATGAATTTGAGAGGGGGTTTTGAGTTGAAGAAGCGAGAATTAGTCGATAGGGCAAATAATTTCGGTTTAGATATCTTAGCTTTGAGCGACGTTCGTGTGAAAGGTCAGGTAGAAGAGACATTAGGGAGTTATCGTTTGTATTTGTCAGGGGTTAAGAATGGTAGAGCAAATTGGGGCGTAGGATTCTTGATTAGTAACAGTTTAGAGCAGTCGATTGTGGGTCATAGATTCGTAAATGAGAGAATAATGTGGATTTCAATCAAGTTAGGCGGTGCAGTGTATCGTTTTGTGAGTGTGTATTCTCCGTGTGAAGGTACGAATGCAGAAAAGATGAATGATTTTTATGGTGACTTGAATGATATTGTTTATCGTAAGGGAAATGAAAACGTGATTTTGCTAGGGGATTTCAATGCTCGAGTAGGTAGAGATAATCAGAATTTTGCGAATATTTTGGGTCATTTCGGAGAAAATATGGAAGCGAACGGTAACGGAAAGAGATTGTTGGATTTCTGCCAGAGTTCAGGCCTAATTATAACAAATTCTTTCTTCAAGCACAAGAATATTCACATGTATTCTTGGGAGAATCCTGCTCAGAATCAGAAATCTCTTCTCGACTACGTTATTGTGGATGAATGTTTACGTAAAACCATAATAGATACGCGTGTGTATAGAAGTTTTGGTTTGGATTCCGATCATTACTTAGTTGCAAGCAAACTACGTATTCCAAAAGGGGTAGCGAGTAAAAATCGGAAACCAACTAATAGAGTGAAAGTTAATGAATTGAAGAATGAAAGTGTAGTGAATGCATATGTAGCTAGATTAGAGGAAAAATTTGCGCAAGTTGAATTGAATGAGATGTCGGATATCAACAGTGAATGGGATTATTTTAAGAATGCAATGTTGAGTGCGGTAAAGGGATGTTGTGGAATGCATGTGGGTAAGAATGGTAAAAAGAAGACGGACTGGTGGAATGATGAGATACAGGAAGCAGTGAAAGAGAAAAGAGTGAGATGTATGCGTTGGATGCAAAGTAGAACTGAGGAGGATTTAGAATTGTATAGGGAACAGAAGAGGATAGTGAAAGAGTTGGTGAGAGTAGCGAAAGAGGGCGAATGGGTGGAATTTGGTAGAGATTTAGAAAAAGCAGGGCAACAGAGGAATAAAGTTTTCTGGTCGAAGGTTAAGAATATCCGTAACGGTGGGAAGAATCAAGCGCCAGGTGCTGTATTAGATAAGGCAGGGGAGTTAGTGATTGGTAGAAAGAATGTGTTGAAACGTTGGAGAGAATATTTTGAGGAACTTCTGAATGTTGATAATAGAACAGATTTGAGTGTTAGCGCGAATGCAAGTGTGAATGAAGTCGAAGAAGAAGAAATAAGCATAGGAGAGATAGAGTTGGCGGTTAGAAAACTAAGTTGGGGCAAAGCAGCAGGAGTGGATGAGATTAGGAACGAATATTTAATTTGCAGTGGTTCAGTAGGGATTCGATGGTTGCATCGGTTGTTCAATCTAGCGTGGGATTCATCAGTTGTGCCGAAAGAATGGGGTGGTGCAGTTATCTCTCCTCTCCATAAGAAAGGAAGTAATAAGGATTGTAACAACTACCGTGGAATTTCTTTATTGAGCGTTGTCGGAAAAGTATATAGTGCAATTTTAGAAAAACGTACCAGAGCTATTGTCGAATCGCTCTTGGATGAAAACCAATCGGGCTTCAGACCGATGCGCGGATGTCAAGATCAAATTTTTTGCATGAGACAGCTAATAGAGAAGTTCCATGAGAGAAACAAGGATATGTATGTATGTTTTGTTGATTTGCAAAAAGCGTATGATTGCATACCTAGAGATAAGCTCTGGTCGGTGTTGGGTGAATATGGTGTGAATGGTTCCCTGCTGAGTGCAATTAAGAGCTTGTATAGATATTGTGAAGCGGCTGTGAGAGTAGATGGGGAATTGAGTGAATGGTTTGAAGTGCGAAATGGTCTGCGACAGGGCTGTACAATATCACCGCTTTTATTTATAATTTATATGGACAAACTGATCAAGTCAGCTAAGCTGAAGGGTAACGTAGTTTTGGGGGAAAACATTATCTCCGCTCTTGCATATGCGGATGACCTAGTATTGTTTGGGGGCTCAGAACAAGAGCTTCAAAACAGCATTAGCGATTTAGAAGCGGCTTGTACGAACTATGGAATGACCATTAGCAGCTCAAAGACACAGGTTATGCATATAGGGAAAGATAGGAAACAAGTAATTTGTATGTTGAATGGAGGTGTGCTTGAGCAGGTGTCGCAATTCAAATATCTAGGATGCATCTTTTCGGAAGATGGCAAACTGGATAAGGAGTTCGAACATCGCAGAGTGAATGGTAACAAAGTTGTTGCTCAACTTAGGTCACATGTTTTCAATAAGCGAGAGTTGAGTAAGGAGACGAAGTTGATGATTCATGGGTCAATCTTCAGACCAACTATCATGTATGGCAGCGAGAGCTGGGTCGATTCAAATAATTTAATTCATGGTTTGGAGGTGGCTGATATGAAAGTTTTACGTATGATTTCGGGTATGTCGCGTAGGGATCAATGGGAAAATAGAATTAGGAATGAAAGAATACGGGAAGATTTGAATGTGGATTCGATTGATGAAGTAGCAAGAAAGTCTAGGTTGAGATGGTTTGGTCATGTACAGCGTATGAATGAGTATCGTTTGCCAAAGTTAATTTTGAATGCTGAAGTGAATGCACCGAGAGGTAGAGGTAGGCCGCGAAGACGATATTTGGATTCGGTAAAAAATGATTTGAATGAAAGAGGGTATGACTGGAATAGGGAAACTGAAGACCTGGCTCTCGATAGGGTACGTTGGAGGAGAATTGTTGTTGGCCGACCATTACAAAACAGACCAGACGCTGAAAGGCATTAATGGTCTTTAAATGATTGTTGTTGTTGTTGTTTTGGAATTGTATTCAATAAATTTATATTGTTTTCGGTTATTTCTTGCAAGCGAAGTGCAGTAGAATAAGCACATTAGCATACAAACGTACAATGTATGCTATCATGTTTTCCGCAATTCGGATATGGATCATCATGATATAAATCTAAATCAAATTCCATGTCTTCAATGTTGACGCAGTTACGAAATATATGTTTTAATAATTTAATTTGGTAATTATTCTCTACTATAACTTTTTTGGATAACAATCGATGATACACGGTCTCAATCATATCCAAAAGATTAATATCTCCATCATAATATTTTAGTCCATGTAGATGGTTAATTTCCCATTGAATCATTTGGCGATCATGCAATGGGATCTTATTCATTCCATAAGGAGGTTTGATAATACCATGGTATTTGTAATCACCATCTATTAACGAAAATTCCTTACAAATAAAATTTTGACGGTTAATAAATCCCAACATATCCACGAATATATAATCATCAATCGTTATATATATTAGATTGATTTGAATAATCATTATTCAAAAAACTTCATGAATCTGATGCGTTTTCATATTGCATTTTTGCATCCGATAAGACAATTTCTTTGATGCAAGAACATATTCTTCCGGAGAATCGTCATTTTCTAATTGATGCGACATTCAAAGTCTGTCCATTTGGAATATTTAAACAACTTCTGATTATTTATATCAAGCATATGCAGAAGGTGAAATATTTTTTATTTTTCTGGCAACCAATTGAACTATTTAATTAATTCTTTTCATTTATTCTGCAGATAACTCCGTTTATATTCGCACTTATGTCACGCAAGACTCAAGCTTGCTACCAGACATTCAGATATTAATATTTATTTATTTTTAAATAAAAATATTTTCAAATATTTTGCCGCATCAGTAAACGCAGACGTCGCATCGGATTGGTTTGAGAAAATTACCAATCGATTTTTCTCACTTTTCTGATGGGAAAAACGCAAAAATAAGCAAAATATTACTCCCGAAGGGAGTATCAATACCTTCGATGGCCCAAAGTATAAATCCGGTGGAATTTTGGCTGATCCATGGATTTTCAGGATTTGACCTGAATTCCAGTACTTCCAATAAGGAATTTTATAAAATAATAAAAAACGATTACGCGCTCTGACTTATTATTGAAATTCCATTTTGGAAGTTCTGGAATCTGGAATCCTGGACAAATCCTGGGAATCAATGGATCAGCAAGATTCCAGAACTTCCAAAATGAAATTTATTTGAAACGGTTCTGTTCCTTATTGGTTTTGTGTGGAAATACATATTGGAAATTCTGGAATTCAGGTCAAATCCTGAAAATCCATGGATCAGCCAAAATTCCACCGGATTTATACTTTGGGCCATCGAAGCTGACTGGTATTGATACTCCCTTCGGGAGTAATATTTTGCTTATTTTTGCGTTTTTCCCATCAGAAAAGTGGGAAAAATCGATTGGTAATTTTCTCAAACCAATCCGATGCGACGTCTGCGTTTACTGATGCGGCAAAATATTTAAAAATATTTTTATTTAAAAATAAATAAATATTAATATCTGAATGTCTGCTTGCTACCAACATTTATTGACATACATCGATTGTAACATTTGTTCATTGGCTGGTGCTTCATTTATTTCTGATTATGAAATCGCTATGCGCAATGCTTTGCGTGATTTGTACCCAAAAATGGAATTTCACACTTGCTGGTTTCATTACGCCCAAGCGTGTAAAAAAAATGCGAAAAAATTGACAGGATTCGAATCTGCCATCAAAACCAACCGTGTATTCTACGTTCTGTTTATGAAATTTCTTCATTTACCTTTGTTGCCGTACACATTTATTATGGATGCATTTCAACAATTGAAATGTGAGGCATATTTTTACAATAAGAAACTTTTTTCGAATTTTGTTGCTTAATTTGAAAAACAATGGCTTCAAAAGGTATGAATTGAATAATTCAAATTATTTTCAAATTTTAAATTTTAACTTTTGATTTTATACCACCAAAACAGGAAGGACCCCAAAAAATTTCAGTTTTTAAACGTTCAACAAGAACAACAAGTTCTGTCGAAGCATACAATTTGAATTTGGGGAATAAAATTCACGCCAAAGGTCATTTTTTTAAGTTCGTTCAGTGCATAATTGATGCTGAATACGAAAAAAGCCGGGAATTTGCGCTTTTCTTCCAGAATGGTGGTGTTGGAAATCAACCACAGAGGCGACATTTACGTGTTGGTATAGTGAATTACGGTACAAAACTAACGAATTTCAATTACATTTTTTTTTTTAATAGGATCGTTCTCAGAAAATTATGGATGCCATGGATCTTTTGGAAAAGAATGAAATCGATGTGCGTGGTTTTTTGGCTCGTACAGTTGCACTCAATCATCGATTTGACAAACATGATATATTCAATTGTGTTGATGTAGACGAAGATAGTGATGGCAATATGGATTTGAGTGAATTATCTCAAGGCTCGTCGTTGACTGGATCAACCACATCTCTCAATTCACAAATTTCAAATTCGAACACTGTGTATTTCCAAATCCATTTAAAAAACCATTTATTTCACAATTAGTTTTTTGTTCATTTTCAAATTGATCGTAACTTAAATTTAATAGTTCATCTTCATGATGATTTTCACTTTTAAATGATCTTATGTCACATATGGACTGTGCCTGCCTTTTATTTATCACATTTATGTTTTTGTTTTGTGAAAATATAGTGTCAACAGAACCAATGTCAAATCGTCGTTTTCTCATTTCGATTTTGCGTTCTGCATTGATCGGATAAAACTAAACGATTTAATTGTTACTTAGACACTCATAAGAATATCAAAAGGCCACTTACATTAATCTTAACTTACACACTTACACGCATATCTACATGTTTAAATTTTTGATCATCTTATATTTGTTTGTATTTTTAAGATTTCCCCCGCTAGGGCCGTCGAAAAATGAGTGTGGCGGATTTATGTCGTTTGGAAACGCTATAATTTCCCGGCGGAATTATGGCGTTTTCAATGAGTGTGGAACTTTTGTGGCGAAATTATGTCGTTTTGAAGCGTCACAATTCCGCCGATTCGAAATGACATAATATCGCCGGGAAATTAAGTCGTTTTGAATCGGGGGACTTATGTCGTCGGAACTATGTCGCAATGCCAAAATTCTGTTGGATCGGATATTATCAGCATTTCTAGTGAAGAAGAGGACAACAACATAATCATCGATGAATTCATAATCATCGTACATTTGATGATGGCGATGGATACATCACACATGACAGCCCACAACCCATCAGCGACTCGCCTCCAATAATCAATGTTGTGTATTGGGGTTGTGAAACCGACGAAGACTCCAATACTCTCATGACAGTTTACACCCACACCATTGACAACAACAATAAATGTTTTGGAATGATGCACCAAGTGATGGTGACTATTTTTCTACTCTTGATGACGACATAAAACTTCTGGACGAATTTTCTGGCCACGTGGACCTGATTCTGATACTTTTGAAAATGAATTCATGTATACTGATGATGAATTAGAATGGCCACTTGAACCCAGCGACGCTGCCTGGTTATTTGGTCAAGCGCAAGAATTCGAAAACATTTTAAGTGACTATTTGAACCAACAACATTGACGTATTTTTTTTGTTCAGTAAACTTTTTCATTTTTAATTTTTCACGTTTCATTTAAAATGGAAAACATTATTCGTTTTTGAATTTTTATTCAATAAAATGTATAGATATTCAATTATATATATATATATGAATTTAAAAGAAATTTTTTTTTTCAAAACAATTGTCTATTTCAGATCATAAAATCATGTGTATAAGTAGGTAAGTAATCGACAGCAAATCAAATTCCATTGTTTAATGAATGAAATACACACTGCTGTTTGTCTTTCGCATATGTTTGGCTCGTGTATGTGTGACACTAATACATACACGGTCCAAAAGTGACCTGAAGCATACTACTGTTAATCTTATCAAGTTTCTATTCACTGATTCAGTCAATCATAATGACTTTAAAAGAAAACTATTTAATTTACCGAATGATTTATTTGATATAAAATAATATTGTGATCTATTCTTAATGATAATATTGTAAAATGATATTCAGAGCAGGCGGAAGGGTAAAATTTTTAGTATATAAGCAACAATTGTTTAGAACTAGAATCAGTACTCCTTTGAGCTTGCAAAATATAAACAAGCAAAAATTCAAGGAAAATAAAGCAAATTTTTGGATAAGTCAAAAAATCGAATTGCATATTTCAGCTGGTGAAAATATTATCACCCGAGAAACTTGAAGCTAAAATATCTAAACAAATCTTTGCTATTTTTTAAACAAAATGTCGTAGACTAGATAAAAAATATCGTGGTATTTTTTTTGTAAAAATTTTATTTTTTCAAATGAAAAGCACGCAAACTAAATAATCTGTATACTAGTTAGTATGCACTACACAACATTATGAAATCATTTTATTCTCTTTGTAACAAATTATTAAATCGTATATGCTTATTAAAACCGCTTATTATATTGAAAATTTTACGAAATTTTATTTTTTTTAAGAAAAAAAAAAAAAAATTTCAAAACATTTTCATTTTCTGTATATTTATGAAAAAATACTGTGTTCAATGGAGCAGATCGGGATTAGGAGATTACTTTTTCATCTAAATATTTTTTTTTGCAAAGGAAAAACATATAACGAGATTTCTGTATATCAAAAATTAAAATTGCAAAAAATAACTGTTTGAATCACGTATGCCCTCATATGGCCTCATATGTAATAACATACATGGCGTGCGTGCAACATTCGAATCTCATTTGAATGTGCACTAAAATGGGTTCAAAAATAAACTATGTTGCCTTTGCTATACATTTAAAATACATTGCGCTCAGCTTGGTTCATAGATGCCGTTAAGTGTTCAAAATTATTTTGCACGCAATGTATGATAACATATATAAGATATGTGATGCAATTCAAACATACACAATAACAACTAATTCGGTGGCGTCTCCACTTTTCACAAGAAGTCTTTAAGTTTTTAGTCTAGCACATGATTTCAAAGCAAGTGGTTGTGATTTGTATGTTCTCATAAGTGTGAAAAATATGTCAGTTAAAAAGACACGTTTGTATTTGAGCACAATCGACGAAATATTCGGTAATTCTTATCTGGATGAATTAAACGATGATATTATAAAAAAGGAAGACCAAAATTTGAATAAAAAAATTGCAGAAACGAAATCAAATGGAAAAGATATTGAAATGTGCATGAATGACAGTTTTGATGACTTGTTAAATCAATCTTACGATGAAGCAATAAAAGAATTGAAACGATGAGACAAAATAATGACAACACAAATTTAAAACGCTCGAAATGGGTATACTCATTTAATGTGATATAGAGTAGTTCTAAATACTACGAATAGGTGGCTCTATCTGGTATTATCTAATCTCTATCAATGTAATATTATACTTATTGAGCTCCACTGATTGAAATCAAATGGAAAAGACATTGAAATGTACATTAATGACGGTTTTGATGACTTATTTTATAAATCATATGATAATATAATGAAAAATCTTGCTTTATTTTTCAATGGAAACGAATTGAATGATGAAGTTAAATCACTGCGAATATTTCAAAAATACAATCAAAATTGAAATAACAACCGAGACTGGCGCATTCGTTTTATGAAATTCGTTTTATGATTTGAATGATTTGAAAGATTTTTAATAGATTTGAATATGTTAGTGATGTTTTGGTGAAATGACTCAATTCTTCAAATCTGTCAAATCCGATGAAATTACAAAAAATCCTATATCAAATTATAAAAAATCATAGTGTTTCCTTTGAAAACATTGTATTTTGCGAAAATCATCCAAATTTTAATGTGATTTGTAGTGGGTATTTCCCCCTAGGAAAAAATTAATAAATAAAATTTTAATTAATTTTTAATAAAATATTTAAAATATTTTTTTTATTGATACTTACGTTGAAATGTCTACATGGCAGCAATAATACCTCGATGGGTCGACTATAACATGTTTTACATCTAGTAGATGCACCATTTGATGATGAACATGAACCCAATGACGATTGAGAACACCATCTTGACAAAGAACTATCTGCTGATTGTGTTGTTGCTTGACTCAAATTTTCATCAGATTGTTCTTCTTCTTCATCTGGATCTACATTCGTAAACATGTTAACTTTCTCAAATTTATCGTTAAATGAGACCACCAGCGTTTTCATCGCATTCATGATGCGTTCATTATGTTTTTAAGGAATGAATTAAATGATAAATGTAATAATAAATATAATTTTTTTTATGTCAAAATATACCTTATACACTTTACTTGTATCGTCGTTTCCATTGCCACCATTTTGAAAGAAAAGTGCAAATTCGTGACTTTTCTCATATTCCAAGTTTTGCAGCGATCTTACAAACCTGAATAAATGTCCTTTGGCGCGAATTTTAATTCCAAGATTATTATTGCCAGGCTCTACTGTATTTATTGTCCTTGTAGAGCGCTTGAACACTGATATAGATTCAGGGGTTTCCTAATAATTTTTTCGATAAAATTGTAATAAAATGGAATGTGAAAAAAAATGTTCATAATAAATACCTTTTCTAACCATTGCCACTTAAAATAAATCAGAAATGATTGAAATAACGATGGATTTTCATTCAACGCAATAGCTTGCAATTTGTCAAATTCATGTTTGATATCCTTTGATGGTAGAAGCGGCAAATGAAGAAACTTCCTGAACAAAGTGTAAGTCGACTTTTTTCTCAAACAATTTTCTTCAAATCCACTAATTGATTTGGCTCTCCTCAAACAAGCTTGTGAAAAATGGAACCAACAGGTGTAATATGTCATGTCAGGATGTAATGCATGTAACGCATTACACGGCGGATGGAATTTAGACCGCATGAATTTAGACCGCTGCCTTGCGGCCCAATTTCTTTGAGGCAAAGAAATAAGACCGAGACGAAATTTGAAATTTGTCCGCGCGGCCTAATTTCATTTGAAGAAAGAATTTTGACCGCGTTTTCAAAATGAAATTAGACCGCGCGGACAAAATTCCTTTTCATATTGCGGTCTTATTTCTTCATCTCAATGAATTTTGGCCGCAAATCGACCACACACATTACACACCCAAATTGCATTTTTTTTATTGTTTTTATTGTTAAAATAAATTGAATTAACACATACACAAATTGTTCAAATTGATTTCTATTCAATTATAATTTTTTCAATGATCTATTGTGATTAATGAGTAAGTACATTAAAATTTTTGTTTAGTTTTTAGTTTGAATGTATCAGGTGAATGTTTTTTGCAAATAATTTTGTATACAATCGTTACAAAATGGGCACTTCAATTTTGGTCTATACTCTTCTTCTAAATCCCTTTCAATGAACTTGGCCAATTTTTCATCATGTGATTTTAACAGTATTGTCCAGCAATCATTGCAAACTTTCAAGTGACCACAAGGATACATAGTGACTTCACTAATGTTATCAAGGCATACGCAACATGGATGTAGTTTTAATACATTTGTTGATGAATTTGTTGGTGGAGCTTCTTCCTCACTTTCATCAAAAATCTCCACATTATCATTCTCTATCCTGGCACTATCGACACTGTCAAAATCGTCCAAATTTTGTGTAACACGCAAATTAATTTGAAATGCCATGCGATTGATGAAAATAGCACCAGTTATTTTATTTTGCTCTAGGTCTTCGCTTGCTTGTTGTATTTGTGCAGCACGATCCTAAATAATTATAAATTATGCATTGTTTAAACTTTAAATCCTTACACAATACATGAAATTTCAATGGTCAACTTACTCTATAGGCTCGTTTTTTTGGTGGAGCGGTTGATCCATCACTTTTTATCAAGAGGTCATATTCTCTTAATTTTGTGTATTCATAGTTCAATAGATATGACACAAATTTAAAAAAGTGCCCGTGCTTCATCAAACGTTTGCCCAAAACACCATTTTGTGCTTCCAAAGATCCAGTTGTTCTTGTTGTCAATTTAAATACCGAAATTTGCTCTGGACCCTCAGTTTTGATCCACTGCTTTTCGAAATATTTAAAAAAAGTTTTACACACTTTTTTATCAGTTACTGTTGATTTTATCATTTGAAAACAAGATATGATTTCACTTGGTGGTAGCAGTGGAAGAGCAAGCAGTTTGTAGTATGCATTTCTAACATCTGTATCTGTTTTTATGGCGTGCACAAAATTTGGTATCTGACTGGCTTTCCGTTTTGCCGCCTGGCAAAAATGGAACCAGCAAGTATTGGTTTTCATTGTTGGATACACTAGACGAATGGCATTACGCATGGCGACTTCAAAATCCGTCATCACTGACGCGCCATCTAATGGAAATAGTTCCTTGAGTATTTGAAATAAGTGAACATAGGACTTTTCAGTTTTGCGGCTCATTAACACATAAATGAAGGGAATGGCCTATTTGAAAAGACAAAAAAATTTTTAAAACGTTTTAAGATGGTTTTACAAAATGGATTTGAGTGTTTATACATAAATTCTTGGAAAAGTAACTAAACAAACACCAATAAAACTGAACGGGATTTTCCCAACAATATATATATATATCGATACAACATTCACATAGATTGAACAAAAATTAACAGCATTTCCGAAGAATGCGACATTTGCCGCCAAAAATGAAAACTGACAATTGTTTGTGTTTCACAGTATTGATAAGACAAAAAAAACACTTTAATACAAAATGAAACAGAATTCAGAGTCAAGATTGCCGTTTGGTAAAGAAGATGGTAAGACAATTCACCGTAAATAAACAATGTGTGTTAGAAAGAGATGAATGACAATCATTTGTGTGATGCGCGACCGTATCTATGATACGAAACAGAAAGATAAGACAATTGTTTCTCTGTGTTGAAAAACCGCACAAGTCAATAACCTTTGTGTGCGTGGAAACGCACTGAAAAACGAATCTGTGCTATAAAACGCATGAAAATCTGAGGCAAAATGCGAATATGTTGAGTCATGATGTCAATAACCTGTGAGAATTAGTGGAAGTATATTCGTATCAAACAAGGAAATTTATAAATTAATTTATTTAACGTACGCAACATTGATATTTGTGCCAAGAATCTAAAACGGAATATTCTGTGCTCAAAATGTCAGAAAACGTATGTATAGTATTCGTGAATAAAAAACATTATCAAAAAATCTATTTAGAATGATTATCAAACGTATTATTTGAAATAACTTATTTCTAATATAATCTCGCAGACTGCATATCCACCTGGTGGTTACTTTGACGATGAAAAAGCGCGGAAGTATTCTTCGATATATGGAATTCCATTTCAAGTCGCACTTTACATTGTCCATATGGAAGACGATATGGAGGAACACGAGAAGGAGAAGAAGCGCGAAGAATTGATACGAAAAATCAAGAACAACGAATTCACCGTTTTAAGTGAAACATTGTGCTTCGAACAGACTGAACTTCTCAAAAAGGTTCTATACATTTTCAATCAAAAAAAAGATTGAAGTTTCGTTTTTATTTTTCATAAAATTGTTTTTAATCAAACAAGACATTGAAATGTAACTTATACACGCGGCCTAAAGACACTCCAGCATTACACATAGCCAGTTCAAAATCCGATATAAATGATTTACCGGCAAGAATACATATGTTATTTTAAATATAGTTGAACACATGGCGGTAGATTGTTTCGGTTTTCCTCGACATTAAGACAAAAATTAGTGGCGTGATCTAAATGAAAAAAAAAATTAATTTAAGTTCATTTGGAAAAAAAAAAAAAAAAAAATTAAATTGAAACAAAAAAATGTAATTCGAAAGATTACCCTCCCATATACTCAATGTATATAATCAGAAAATTGTTTAAATTCTCCAAAAGGACAAACTTTGAAAGTTGCATCTATCAAGAAATTTCGATCATTCACATCCAAATAGGGTTACAAAACGCGTTATTTTTCAGTGTGGTATGAGAAAACGTTTTTTTCTAATCCGTTTAAAAAACGGTAAAAAACGTTTTATACCGTTATTTTTGCGTTATTTGTCGAAACGTTTGTAAACCCTACATCCAAATGTGATATTTTATCAATATCCAAAGAGAAATAAATTATATCACTCTTTTTTGACAAATATTAAATTAAAATAATAAATAGGAAGAAAAATTATAAAAAGCAGTGTTCTTCGTGGGCTTGCTTATAAGCGGCTGCTTTTTTTAAGCTGCTTAAATAAGCCAGCTTATCAATACGGCTCTGACACTTATAAGCAAGCCGATGAAGAACACTGATTTAAAGTATAATTCTATACATATGTCAAATCACAACAATATGAATAGAATTTTTATTACTTGGCATTAGTTTTTCTTGGTTTTTCCGATGAAAAATGTAATATTGATAATACTGTACAACAATCAACAACATGATCCAAAGTTTCATCATGGATATTCAACAATTTGAATGTCATATGACTCAAACTAGTGCAATTAGTTTACCGAATCTACCAAACACTTTAGTCAAAAATTCAATTTATTTTTACGTTTTTCCTACCGGATGACTGAGCTATAGCGCATCGAAAAATATTTGGAATAAAATCAAAGTGACCTATAAAGAAACGCAACGCATTCGATTTATCTGATGGAATTAAGCGATAAATCCATCTAAGCTGATAAATCCATCCAGCGATAATCTCTGCATTTAATTCTACGTTAGTACATATCATAAGAAAAATTGACATGACAGAATTATATCAAAATTCAATTTTCGATGAATCCCACGACCACAAAGCTGAATTGATTGAAACAATCACAAAGACGTATATCAAATCAATGAATTTATGCAAGCAAATCACAAGGATGTCACAGAACAATCTGGTTCGACATAAATACCTGAAAGAAATACATTTTCTAGGGCAATAAAATTGATTCGATTTCCTTGCTTTTTTTTGTTTTTTTTTTTTCTCTTATATTGAGAAAATGCACAAATCATTTTATTTTAAATTTGTCGTGCTTTTTTCAAATCTTTATTTAAGTGGCGATAATAATTCAGCGTATCTAGTCTATTTTGATGAATTGCAATGAAAATGGAATATAAAGTGCTAAAATAGCTTAGAATTTATAAAATTTTACCAACAAACATTAACAAATACGTATGAAGCAAATCATTTTGCATTAAAAATTTTGTATTGTTCATTGTTCATTGAAAACAAGAAAAAAATTGTCATAAGTAAAGTCTCACTTGAATTTAAATATACACACAAAAAACATTTGGGGTATGTTCATGATATTCATTGGTGACAATAGATGTTTACCACAGTTGTATCTGACTCTACCACATGCAAGTTTTTATAAATATGTGCGCATGTTGAACAGACTCATTGTGAAAAAGTTTTGCTGTCAAACTAATACTATGTCACATTTATTACGTTGCATGTGGTAGAGTCAAATACAACTGTGGTAAACATGTATTGTCACCAATGAATATCATGAACATACCCCAAACGTTTTTTGTGTGTAAATTTGAAATAAAATACGTCGTGCCAACTTTGTGTTTTTTTTTCCTCGTTTCACTTGTTCACACTTGTTGGTGCCACTGATTCATTTGTTGTTTGGTGCCACTTTTTGCGCTTGTGACAAATTTGGCGGTAAAGTAATTTCAAACGTCAAGCAACTAAGAAACAAGGGACACTATGAAGGATTTTTATTGAAAGAATTTGGTAAGTGTACATTTTCTTCATTATATTTTTGTTCAACGCTAAAAGATTCATTTATTTTTTGTTCAAAAAAGACACTTTCGAAGCAGCTTCATCGTACATCAAAGAAAAAAGAATTATTGAACCTGTGCAATACGATACTGGCATAAAATTTGGAATGAATGGTCCAGAGCCCGTGGATTACATTGAAATTTTCAATTCAAGTTCGGAATTGGAAGACGAAAATACTGTCGAATTGGCTAGCGCCATATCACCAAATGCATTGATCGAACATGAACCGATGGACAATATTTCCAGAAATGCTGAAAATAATTTATCCGTTAACGTTAATACAAACAACAAGAAAATGCACGTTTCATTGAATTGGATCATATTGAAATTTTAAACTCAACTTCAGCGTCAACAAAATTAACATACCAGTGCAATTCAGGCGTATCGTAACGTTACCATGGGCCACCCGACGAGCAAAATACACAAGATATAGAAATCCATTTGTTGAACTTGAACATGCACACACAAATACTGGCCATGGTAATGCCGAAGAAATACCAGTTGGTGATAACGAACCCATCGTATGTGATGCCAATGAATCGAATATTAGTCGAGGAAATGATATAGTTTCGACCGTTAATCGTAAAGGAACTATTGTTGGTGCTGTTAATGACATTAATGATAGCGAAGGTAATGATGATGATAACGAACTCATCGTCTATGAGGCCAATCAATCGAATATTGGTCGAGGAAATCGTAAAGAAAGCAATGATGGTGCTGTTAATAACAAAAACATTGCTGATGGTTATGATACTGCATCCTGTCTTGACAGTCAATCCATTGTTGAGCATGTTATTCACAATAAGTCCTTCAAAGACCCTTTAACTGAATCACGGCCAATTCTTGATACAATAAGGATTGAGAATCAAGTTATGCGAGCTACAATTCAACGGTTAAGTGAACGGCTGGGAGATGAAATAGTTCACGATTCAGACAGCAGCGACGGCTTCTCCGATATTGAAGATATAATGCCTGAAAATTGTGTGAATGCGCGTGAAATGTGCGTTTATGTCGCTGTTGCGTAAGCTGTTACGCAAGCATCGCAAAATCCATGCAACTCGACCTGTACATTTGGCATTATTTCTAACCACCTTGGGATTTTAAACGAATTTATTGCACTTACACGTGATTTGAAAACCATCCATTGCTCAATAATGTCGTCGGGTAATTTTTCGTCCCAATCGTACACTTTGTTATTTTCTCGTTTGAATTGCCACACATCTTGCAGCAGAATTTTCACATTAACTATAACCGGAGCGAGCCACCCTAACGGGTCATATTGCAGCGATGCAACTTCCGACGCTATTTGTCTTTTTGTTTTTGGTTTTGTTTCTAAATTCAAATTAATTTCGTAGACAAATTCATCAGTTTTCGGATTCCATGGAATGCCCAACTTTTTTACAAAGTTTTTACTTTGATCTTCTTTGTCGCATTCCAGTATTGAACTCAAAAAATCTTGTGAATTGCTTACATATTTTCGTAAGTTGAAACCGAATTCATTGAACGCGTTTTTCATTTCTTCATATATAAGCAACGCTTCGTTTACCGAACTGGCTCCACCCGAAATCAAATTTGAAAAATATCGTTAAAATATTTTAGTATGCAAATATTCTAGTACTTTTGAAATTTGTTTTAGTAATATGGTACTAAATTGCTGTTTAATCCGAAATGTCAGCGTCTGTAGTACGGAATGGTTTACAGTGCATTACTACCTTCTTTTAGTAGCGTTAAAATTGCATTCGTTTTACTTCGGTTTTGCCATTGTAAAACGAATGCACATTTTTGCAATCTTTTATCAAACAGATATTCCATTTGAACCAACTAAATTCAAACATTTTTGCAACTTATTCTCTTTATTAAATTTCATTAGGCAAAGTATGGAATCCATAATAGTTAAACTTTGCGACGACGCAGGAGTGTGCAATGAAAAACTGTTTGAACTCGATGACGAAGTTGGTTTAAATTCATAAAATGTGTTTTATACAGAAAATATATTTGGCCCCGCTCCGCAGCTCAGCTCTTCGAAAGCGGCTGCCGAGAACTGCTCTTGTAACATATATACGAATGACATTCGTCCAATGTTCTCATCTTACCGCCTGAATTTTAGTATTGTGTAGTGTTTTTTCTATTCTCTTTTGTGCGGATGTTCTGTGATTCTATTTTTCCAAACAAATACACATAAATGTTTCTGTAAAACTAAAAATCGTATGGTGAGATGGTTTTAAACTGCCGTACGAGTAAGTCAATTTACAATACTGAAATCGGTATCAGAGTATGCTGAGATATTTAAGAGTGCACTTACAAACAATAAACTATATTTATGTTCATCGCTTAGGTTCTGTGCGATCCCTTTGTCTGTTATGTACGCTTCGTAATAAATAAATGTAATATTCTTGTATATGTACATTATAAGGGCAGCTCTCGGCAGCCGCTCTTGAAGAGCTGAGCTGCGGAGCGGAGCCGAATATATTCTCTGGTTTTATATCATCTCTATAAATTTACTTCAAATTTTTAATATAGATGTCCGTCGGTCAATTGAAGGCGAAAAGGTCTAAGGTCTCAGCAGACCATCAACAAATATTTCACAACGAAGAGCGAATTGATTTGCAACTCACAAACTTGAACATGGCCAACTTTAAGGACGGTCTCATTTTAGTAAGATTTTAAATTGTTTGTTTAAGTTTTTTAGATCTGATTTTTTTTTCCTTTTCTTAGAAACATGAGTATCTACGTCAATGGGGTGCATTCAAAAAGATTTACGACGATTTAAATAATATGAAAAAGCGCGTAATTAACAAGAGTCATCTTTTGACACCGATGAAGCTTTTGAAGTTGCTCGAAGAATCAAATTTTTTTGTCGTATGCCCACAATTCGGTACAAATAGGAAATGGCTGGACGAGGAAGAAAACTTAGTGATGATAGTTGTTTAAAGTGAAAGACGTGTGTTTCGCTTGGTGAGTCAACTCAAACTGAATTCAATTTTATTTGCTCTGTTTCACTTGACGTTTCGACATTCGTCATCAGGACGAATGTCAAACGTCGTGTGGTCAGATGTCACACATTCTTAAGTACATTGAGCGAAGTGAATTAAGCCAGTGCCTTATAAAACGGTACTTGCCATCGGATAGATAGCATAGAAACGATATATCCATTCGATATTAGCAAGCGTATTCGAGCGGCATTGTGAATCACGTTCAGTATATTCAAGTGTATATGGAACGCAAGCGTCGCTGCTGAACGTGATTCACAATGCCTCTCAAATACGCTTTCTAATATCGGATGGATATATCGTTTCTATGCTATCTATCCGGAGGCAAGTATCGTTTTATAAGGCACTGGAATTAACTATACAATTTTTACAAAATAGACGCCCTAAGTGGTAATCACAATTACAATTTTAACTACGCATTTTCAAATAATAAAATTCACATCTCGAACTAAATTTGTTTGATAGCTGAGTGTCTTTCCTCATTGTCTGGATCTCTCCACAGAAAGTGTGAAATCATTTTTCTGAAGAAGAATTGTAGTCAGATAAGGTATATGCAAAATTCTTTTTAGCTCATTTACAACGCTCCATTTTCTCAACAACAGCTCACACAGATATAATAAATGCTTTTGAAAATAATGAACATACTTTTTTGCAAAAATACGAAACATAATATTGAATTTAAAAATGAATTATTTACCATCAAGTAAGTGGAACTCCACCGTGTTTTGACATCCAACGCTGGGAGTATTGCAATCAATTGTGTTCGATCCATTTCATTTTTGGTGCTTTGCAATCTAATAAAATGTGCCATTCGTCGACATAAGTCTATGGTATTTCTGGTACTCTTACCTAAACACATACTATCGAAATATGCTGCGTATCCAGCGAACTGAGTGACGCATTGTGAGCTGAGAATAGCTGAGTAAGAGAAACGGGCAAAAGACTAAAGAAACCAATACATACATATAGTGGGTTCATGTATTGGTTTCTTTAGTCTTTCGTCCGTTTCTTTTACATTCGCTGATATCACAGTGCAACAATTTTAGACCAAACTCAAAATTCCAACATTCCATTAATATGGGATGAAAGTACTACCTTAGGGGAGAAAAAGTGTCGATGCGTTTTGAATTATTAGCTTGCGTTTTCATTTAATCGCCCTTAGAAAATTATATGATGAGTTTCACTTTTTGAACATTTATATCACCATTTTTTGGCAATTAGCTTGTAAAATATTGTTTATATTTTTAATCAAAGAAAATGTGACTTAGAGCATATTCATTAAATTTCAGCAACAGATCATAACATTAACCTCATTTTTTGGAGATTTTTTCGGAAATTTTTCCTTTTTTCTTGAAAAATTTCTCATTTTTTTGGAAAATTTTCCATTTTTCTTTAGTTATTCAAATTATTAAGTCATTTTTTGATTGAATTTTGATCAAAACAAAACGAAAAAAAAAAATTCCTTAATATTTCCAATGTCAAATGTAAAATGTCTATTAACAAATATTCAATGATAGACTGTCTTGTTTAGCGAACGCACCCATTTTATTTGTATAATGTTATATATGTCAAAAGTAAATGTCATTCGTAATATTTTACAAATGCAACATGGACTAGTGCGACTGCGGCTACTACATCTTCACAAGAAACGCCAGATTATTCGGAATACAATCCTGAACCACAACCAACAAATGAACCAGTTTTGATTACACAAAAGCAACTTGATTTCATTGTATCAAAACTTGAATTATCTCAACGCAAATCTGAAATTCTCGCTTCATTCCTAAATGGAAATCAGTATATAGAAATCGGCAGAAGCGTTTTCAAGACAATTATACAGTTTCTGAGCAAAGAACATTCTCATATTGCCATGACATTGAAAATTTGATGAAAGGAATGGGAATCGATTACATTGCTGATGATTGGCGACTTTTTATTGATAGTGCAAAAAACAGCCTAAAAGCTGTGCTTTTACATAAGAGCAATAAAAAACCATACATTCCCATCGCTTATAGCACCAACACCAAAGAATCATATGAGAGAATGGAAACTATTTTGCAAAAAGTTGATTACAAAAAACACAATTGGCGTATATGCTCCGATTTGAAGGTGGTAACCATGCTTTGTGGAATGCAAGGTGTTTATACGAAATACATGTGTTTTTTGTGTAAATGGAACACCCGTCATGATGGAAATCAATACCAGTGTTCATGGGAAGACAGAAAAGAACATGTAATTGGCGAATATAATGTTATAAAACCTGCTCTTGTTGAACGCGACAAAATTTTAATGCCCTATCTACATGTCAAATTAGGAATCGTGAAGAATTTGATAACAGCTGTCATTGGAAATAAACCAGATCCTGAACATGGTATTCGAGTATTGAAATGTTTGAGAGAAATTTTCAATTATAAAATCAGCACAATGAAATTGAAGAACGGTAGGTCAAAAATACTTTTATGTTTTCATTTAAGGAAAATCTCCACAGATAACAGTGAAACATTTTGATTTATTTATTATTGTGTTAGGTGTACTCAATGGTCCTGATATACGAAAACTAATCAAAGATGAGAGATTTGACAACATTTTAAACCATAATCAAAAAAAGGCTTGGCTGTGCGTAAAAAAAGTTATCCATGGATTTTTAGGAAAAAATAGAACGGCCAACTACAAAGAATCAATTAATCAAATGATGCATGGATTCATGAAAATTGACGTTCACATGTCCTTAAAAATTCACTTTTTGCATAACCACTTGGGTTTTTTTGAGAAGCAATTGTCGTCCGAATCAGATGAGCAGGGGGAACGGTTTCACCAGGTGGCATTGCCTTTTGAAGCAAGGTAATTTTTTTTTTCATCACATTCATATCAATTTTATTGTGGAATCAATCTACTAAAGAATATTTTATGCTCAGATATAGAGGAAAACTGTCACCTGATGCTGTAATGGCAGACATTTGCTGGTGCTCTAAAAGTTTATTCAAAGCTAATGAGGAAGTTGATGAAGAAATGGAAGAGGATGGTGTGGAAGCGGTTGAAGACGATTACATCGACTTCTTTGATGATTTAGATGAAGAAATAGATGCTGATGAAGTGGAAGAAGCCGGACCAGCTCCAAAAAAACGTCGTTTCAACGAATAATACAATAATAACATAAACGACATTAATTTCATTAAAGAAAAATTTGATCATGTAAAAAAAATCGATCCATTTTGTTGACATTTCATTTTGAAATATTTAATTTCAAAAGAAATGAAAATTATAATATTAAAACTCATAAAATATGTTAAATTAACTACGAAAAAAATTTAATAAATAAAGAAAAATGGAAAATTTTCCAAAAAAATGAGAAATTTTTCAAGAAAAAAGGAAAAATTTCCGAAAAAATCTCCAAAAAATGAGGTTAATGTTATGATCTCTTGCTGAAATTTAATGAATATGCTCTAAGTCACATTTTCTATGATTAAAAAGGCCGATATAAACAATATTTTACAAGCTAATTGCCAAAAAATGGTGATATAAATGTTCAAAAAGTGAAACTCATCATATAAATTTCTAAGGGCGATTAAATGAAAACGCAAGCTAATAATTCAAAATGCATCGACACTTTTTCTCCCCTAAGGTAGTACTTTCATCCCATATTAATGGAATGTTGGAATTTTTCTGACTGTCGCACTGTGTATTTAAACGTATACGTTCAGCTATTCTCAGCTCACAATACGTTATTCAGTTCGCTGGATACGCAGCATATTTCGATAGTATGCCTAAACATGCAAGTGCATCATGTATTGCGAGCTGCAATGTATGCGCACCACATTTAATCGACGACACAAATAATTGATGATTTCCCGTTCGTTTTCGTACATCCTTGACCAACTTTTCCAACAAATCTTCATAAACTGAACTTCCATCAAATAAAATATCATACGCATCATCGTCCGTGAATTCTCTCCCTTCTAACAGTTGTTCAATTTCTGCTTCAATCGCTTCATCGTTGACAAATGTACCATTCATGACCACAGTATTTGATTCAAACTGTTCACTAGCATTGACACTGGGATTTGTGTTGCATTCTAAATTTCCCAATAATTTGTTTTCTATATCTCTTACCATCGCAAGCATATTGGCTCCATTGTCAGTTGTAATAGAAATAACTTGGTTAAGATCGATATCAAAATCCGTCAAAACCTCAAGCAAAACTTCAGTTAGATAGTTTGCTGTATGCGCACGCTTTAATTCGCGCATGCTAAGAGTAAATTGAACGGCCATTCCTTGTCGCTGCGTCCACCATCACCGAAAGTAGTTTTCCTTTTAGTTCTGATTTGATAATTTCTTTAATTTTTTTTGCAACGTCGTGTACTTTTTCCAAGCACGTAGAATATATCCGCCATTTTAAAAATAGCGACACCTATCAGAGCGCCAGATTCAGATAAAATATTGTAGAATTGTTTTTTTAGATTCTTGAATTTGTTTATTTTTTTGAGGAAAAATAAATATAATTGAAACATTGAAGGCGATATACCGTTGAAATCATTTATTTCTCCTTAGTAAATAAAAAACAAAATTGAAAAAACTAATAAGAGAATAATAATTGCGATAGATGTTTGTATTTCTCGGTCGTTCAAGAACGACAAAGTGTCGTCGTTCTACAACGACATTTCGGTTTTTTATTTGTTTCGAATTGTTTACATTTGTTTACATTTCACATATCCGCACATTTCATTTGAAATAAAATAAAAACGAAATTAAATAAATAAAAAAAAATCTTTTAAAATCTATAATTTTCCGTGATTTTCCGTTATCATATTAAATAAAAAAAAAAAACTGAAAAAATCAGGTAGCAGATAGATGCTCGTCGTTATCGGTCGTTCTACAACGACAAAGTCTCGTCGTTCTATAACGACCATGTTCAATGTAAATAAAAGAGTGTCGTGCAAATCAACATTAAAACGCATCAAAACAAAAATTGATATCCATTTATCATTATTATCATATATTATATTACATGTAATTTTGTAATATAGTTAAGATTTGTTTCCCATATTGTTTCGCATTGTTTTATTATTTTCTCAAAAATATGTAAACACCATTAAAGTCAAAGCATTCTGATAGGGTGCAGCACCTGGACAAAATTGTTTTTGTAATAATGTTAAAAGAATGACATTCGACATCGTCGACTTTTTCATTCACTTCAATTGCATGATGGTTAGAGAGATTTAATGTGCATCCAACCAACTTAAAGTTCTGAAGATTTCCTTCCAAAATTTGTCTAAAACCAGAGCATCATAAAAGACTAAAAGGGTAGATATTTATCGCTACAAGTTAACACATCCATAAAGAGCCTTTAAACGTTGTACTGAAATGTTTTGCTCTGGATCAACGGCAATTTTTTCATGAAAAATTGCTTTATGGCGTGATTTAAAGTGTAAAACAAGATTCATGATAAAAAAAATATTGCATTTATATAGCTTTGTGGGATTTCCGTGTTTCAAAATTTCGGTTAAAAATTGACGACTTCGACCAATTTGACTACTTTTTCCCTTCACGGCTGTTTTTCCCATTTGGTTGTACAGTGTTTTATTGTACATAGGAATTTCACGTTCAATAATGAAGTCAATCAGATCACACTGAAACAAAATATCATTGACATTCTACTGCCTACTTTGATTTGAATTTTCATTCTGAAGACAAACTATTACGCGGTAACATCATTTTATTTCTTGTTTATTCTTGATTATTCCGTTTAATTCGAAAAACTAACGCTAGTAGAAAAATTCACAAAGTGAAATAAAGTATTTAATAAATATTTTGTCATTATAATTGCAAAAATGAATTCCAAAAATAAATTGGTCTTTGTGTATTTGCCAAAATGTGGTGAGCACATTATTGTTCCAGAAACATACATTTATGGTTACACACAGACGGGTGATGCGCAGTTTTACTGCACAATTTTGCAGAGAAACATTTTCTGCACAAAACAATACAGAAAACTGGCACAAATGTGCAGAAAACTGGCACAAATTTGTGCCATTTCTCAAAATTTGTTTGTACCATATAAATGGCAAATACTGTATATTTTTCAGTGGTTATCAGAATCAGATTAATTTTTTCCAAAATTAAAAAATTAATTTTGTCCGAAAAATAAGTAAATTAAAATAAATAATTTTCAGTCGGCTATTTAATAGATCGATAGGCGCTATTTGCACATTTAAATTCAATGAGAAAAAATTATTTTTGACTTATCAAATTAAATCTGCATTTCAAAGGAGAAAAAATCTTTCGATCGATTTTTCACGCTTTTCCGATTGGAAAATGGGAAAAATAAATGGATTTTGCCCTGTGGCGAACAAAATTTCGAGACCTATTTATAAAAGTGTCATATGCCTAGGCTGATCCATGGATTCTCAGGATTTAGCCTGAATTCCAGAACTTCCCATATAGAATTTCATACAAAAATTAGTGCGCATAATTATCCTATCGAATACCGCCTATTAAATAGCAGACTGAAAATTATTTATTTTAATTTACTTATTTTTTGGAAAAAAATTAATTTTTTAATTTTGGAAAAAATGAATCTGATTCTGATAATCACTGAAAAATATACAGTATTTGCAATTAACATACATTGTTTTTTGGATAGGATATATCCATAAGATCTCCGCAAGAGCTGGATCTGTGTGTGCGTTAGCCGCAATATAAAACACACACGTATAATGACGTATTGTATCAGCGGGCAACCAAAATTAAATGCACACCTAAAAATATTTACCAATCGATTTTTCACGTTTTTCCGATCGGAAAATGGAAAAAATAAGTGAACTTTGGTCCTAGCTCATTGAGGCCCAGTTCATAGATTCAAGACCTATTGATAGAGGTGTCACTTACCCAGGCTGGCTGATCCATGGATTCTTAGGATTTGGCCTGGATTCCAGAACATATAAAAATACACCTAAAATTATGCACACTGATATTTATATGAAATTCCATATAGGAAGTTCTGGAATCCTGGCCAAATCCTAAGAATCCATGGATCAGCCAGCCTGGGCAAGTGACACCTCTATCAATAGGTCTTGAATCTATGAACTGGGCCCCAATGAGCTAGGACCAAAGTTCACTTATTTTTTCCATTTTCCGATCGGAAAAACGTGAAAAATCGATTGGTAAATATTTTTAGGTGTGCATTTAATTTTGGTTGCCCGCTGATACAATACGTCATTATACGTGTGTGTTTTATATTGCGGCTAACGCACACACAGATCCAGCTCTTGCGGAGATCTTATGGATATATCCTATCCAAAAAACAATGTATGGCAATTAATATGGTACAAAAAAATTTTGAGAAATGGAACAAATTTGTGCCAGTTTTCCGCACATTTTGTATTGTTTTGTGCAGAAAACTCTTCTCTGCAAAATTGTGCAGTAAAACTGCGCATCACCCGTCTGTGTGTACAGTCGCGAGTTTGTGAATCAGTTGAAAAACAGCGGAAAAATTCCTGCCGTGACTATTTAATTTACTGGTCAAATGAATGTGTGGAAGGGCTTCATTATCCCGAACCAAGCCAAAATGCAGTAATTTTAAACATATTTCCGCCTGAAACTGAAGTTGGCGCATGGTATCGTGGAAGAACAATTTATTACACTGGTAAGTCTTTATTTCGACATATAATTTTATAAATATATGCTAAAGCGGATTTGTGATATTGTTAGATGATTTCGAAGAAGCAAGAAAGATTAAACAAAAAAGACGGCATATTACACCACCTGTTTACAATCCGGCAAGACTACTGGAACTTCCATTACCTATATTAAGTTTGGCACCGAATAACTTAGAAAAGAGCGCTGAAATTGTCGAAAAAGATCCATTAAATATTTCAGCGGATGTTGAAAATATAACTGCCGAAAATACGGGTGATTTTAATGTGGCTGACTCATTGGAAAAAGGTACTGAAATTGTCAATGATCTACCAATTTTTTCATCAAATGTTGAAAACTTGACAGCCGGCAATATGATTTAAATTTGGCTAATTTGTTTGTGGAGCGCAATGAAAACGAAATAATTGATCGCGTAAATGAGTCACCAACTATGGAAATTGAGGCGGCCGATCAAAAAGATGGTTTATCTTTGGCTCATTTGTTCAACGAAAATAGCTTTACGTCATCACAAACAAATTTTGAAACAGCTAATGCAAACGACTTGGTTCCAGTGAATTCATTCGTGTAAATCGATTCAACATCATCAACAAATCAGTTAAATTCAAGAATCGAAAATGGAATATCCTTGGTTAATGAAAATGATGCTACTGACTGGCAAGTGGAATCAATACTTCGAATAAAGAACAGCAAATAACATCAAAACCGAAAAAAGTGGTTTCAAGTGAAATGTTGGCTAATGCATTAGATGCTGCGATTGGTATGCAAACTGTCGTTAAGGATGAACCACAATTCCTCCTAATGGGGCAAGAAGATTTGCAAGTTGTGGAAGAAATTTTGTACGACAGTTCTGAAAAAGTTCATGATTCGGATGAAAATATTATGATTCAAAGAACTGAATCCGTTCCGCGCCCAAAAGTATGCCAAAACATGCCATTCGCTACAAATGTGAGTAAATAAATCCAAGTCTAATTTTTAATTTGAATCCAATATTCAGATAGAATAAAATGATAAACAGCACATGTTTTTTGCAGTCAACTGGAGATCGAGCGTACATAGTGTCTAATGGACCTGTTTTCAAACAAATTAATTTGACTAAGCGTGTCACTCAAGGATTGATGTCTTTCAATTCAGATGGTTTTCGTGACTCCGTTACGTACTATAAAAGATTCATTAAGGTTTCACTCATTTAATGTGCTGGTCGTCACAACGTTGACTCTGCGAATATTAATCCACTTACGATCCAGTTTATCAAGGGTACATCAAAATGTCAATCGTTGTTTTACGATAAATTACACTGTACAACAAATTTGAAAAAAAAAATATAATCCAGGGGTTTTCTCACCGGATTCTGAAAATAGATCGAAAATCATGAGATACGTGTATCGGCGTTTTGCTGGGAGTGTACTTTTTTTCATACAACACCTCACTTGGTAGTTTTCCCTGTTCAGGCCAATTTGGCCATGATATCATTCATTGATAAATGCAAATTTGAGCATATGCATGTGGAAATTCGGTTTTGATGTCTGAAGACGAATTGTACAGAAAATTGTGGAGAAAATTTTATCTCAAGTGACAGACCCCCGATCTCCACCCCCACCCCTTATTTTCCCCTAAATGTCAAAAAAACACGATTTTTTCTCATTTTCTCAAGACAAATTCCAAACTATCGACATTTTCAGTCACGTATCTCCGATAAAATGTGGCCAATGTAATAATGAATAACTTCTCTTAATATTTAAAATCTGAAAATTGCTTTTTCAATTGATAAAATCACAAAATTCTCATTGAATTTTCCGAAAAATCATTAATTTTAAATACAATTCTAGATTTTTTTCATTTAAACTTATTCTCTTCATTCTTTTAACTGAAAAATTGGTTTTTTATTTTGAAATTACAAAAAACGCATCCGCCAGAGGCACTGCGTATTCAGCTCTTTGACATTTTTCAGACCAAAAAAATCATCGCTGATGTCAAAGTGATTTGCACAAGCGCTTCTTTTTGTTATATCATTCAATACACAATAAAAATAAATAATAATACAGTGTGAAGAATTCAAAAATATTTTAAAGAAAATGGAAAGTACAAGTGCAGATTGTGAATCAAAAATAAATTCTTTTTGTTACATGTGCGGAGAGTATACAAATACATTTCAACAATATCGACATACGATGAATGAACGCATTGAGGAAATGTATACATACTATTTTGGTTGTGCTATCATACGCAATCAGAGCTATGCTCCAAACATCATTTGCAAAACATGCAAAAATGCATTGCACAACTGGTGGAACAAAAAACGTTTCTCTTTAAGTTTTGCTTTACCGATACAATGGTCGCGTGAACCCGACTACGTGCATAATCGTGAAAATTGTTATGTTTGCCAAAACCCATTCACACGAATAAATCCAACTAAAAAGAGAAAATTTGTGTATAGAGGTGTTCCCGGTGCGATACGGCCTATTCCACATAACGAAGAGCATCCGGTTCCAAAGCACCCACAGGAAATATCTCCAACGTTTGAAACTTCGTAATACACGAGCCGAAAATTATAAGGTAAATTTTGGACAAATTTTTCAATATGAATTGAATGAATGGTAATTTTATTTCAATTATGCAGTTACTTATCGATGGAATGATAGCTGCCTTTGAAAACATTGATGTGCATATGTCATTGAAGATCCATCTTCTGTATTCTCACTATGAACGATTCGAAAATCAGTTGCCGACAGAATCAGACGAACAGGGGAGCGATTCCACCAGACCATCATGGAAATGGAGGAACGCTACAAAGGAAAGTGGATCGATTCAATGCTGGCCGATTTCTGCTGGTTGATTGCAGTAGAACTAGAAGATTGAAGAATTGTCTTAATTTGTTTTTTGTAAATTCAAAGTGAAAAACCAATTTTTCAGTTAAAAGAATGAAGAGAATAAGTTTAAATGAAAAAAATCTAGAATTGTATTTAAAATTAATGATTTTTTGGAAAATTCAATGAGAATTTTGTGATTTTATCAATTGAAAAAGCAATTTTCAGATTTTAAATATTAAGAGAAGTTATTCATTATTACATTGGCCACATTTTATCGGAGATACGTGACTGAAAATGTCGATAGTTTGGAATTTGTCTTGAGAAAATGAGAAAAAATCGTGTTTTTTTGACATTTAGGGGAAAATAAGGGGTGGGGGTGGAGATCGGGGGTCTGTCACTTGAGATAAAATTTTCTCCACAATTTTCTGTACAATTCGTCTTCAGACATCAAAACCGAATTTCCACATGCATATGCTCAAATTTGCATTTATCAATGAATGATATCATGGCCAAATTGGCCTGAACAGGGAAAACTACCAAGTGAGGTGTTGTATGAAAAAAAGTACACTCCCAGCAAAACGCCGATACACGTATCTCATGATTTTCGATCTATTTTCAGAATCCGGTGAGAAAACCCCTGGATTATCATGACTGTTGTACAGTGTTATTAATCATGTATAAAATTTTGTTGATTGAAAGAGTTTTTAAAAAGAGATGCTCTAATACATTTGCTTGCGCATAATATGCATAAATTGAAATTCAGTATTAATTATATAGTTAAAATACCTATATAGAGAAAAAAAATGTATTCTATTTGCAAATTACATTATTTAAAGATTTTGGAATACCAAATCACTCTCATTCATTTGTAGAGCAATCAAAACTATTTCAATCTATTTTCTTCCAATTCAACATAACGCTTATTGAAAAGCTACACAGATGGCAAAAGTGGAGAAATTTTGTCTTAGTATTGGTTAATATGAGAATACAACCGATTTTGAGACAAATTTTATCCCAAAAACAGCTAACTTCATTTTATATAATATGAAGTAACTAAAAACTTGATGTAATACAATTTAATTTAATGTAATATTTTTAATACAAAGTAATTTTCAAATAATTTTAAGAAAATAAAAAGAGTCTTAAACATTTTTTAAGAGATAAATTTATATTTAATTTGAAATTACTTCGAATTACTGAATTACTTGAAATTACTTTGTGTTACATAGAATAAATTAAGTTTCACGTTTGCATCATCAATTCAATTCAAATGTAAAACTATATTTAATCTATGCGACACAAAGTAAATTCCAATTAATTCCAAGTAATTTCAAATTAAATATAAATATAGCTCTTAAAAAATGTTAAATATTTTTTTTATTATCTTGAAATTACTTGGAAATTACTTTTTATTACATATATTAAACTATGTTTTACATTTGCATTGATAAATTTTGTGTCAAACGTACATAACCTCAATGAAATCTTTTAATGAAAATATATGTAATACAAAGTAATTTCTAACTAATTTCAAGATGATAAAAAATTTTTTTAACATTTTTTAAAAGACATATTCATATTTAATTTGAAATTACTTGGAATTAATTCGAATTTACTTTGTGTCGCATAGATTAAATATAGTTATACATTTGAATTGAATTTATGATGCAAACATGAAACTTAATTTATTCTATGTAACACAAAGTAATTTCAAGTAATTCGAAGTAATTTCAAATTAAATATAAATATAGCTCTTAAAAAATGTTAAAAATTTTTTTTATCATCTTGAAATTAGTTAGAAATTACTTTGTATTACATATATTTTCATTAAAAGATTTCATTGAGGTTATGTACGTTTGACACAAAATTTATCAATGCAAATGTAAAACATAGTTTAATATATGTAATAAAAAGTAATTTCCAAGTAATTTCAAGATAATAAAAAAAATATTTAACATTTTTTAAGAGCTATATTTATATTTAATTTGAAATTACTTGAAATTAATTGGAATTTACTTTGTGTTGCATAGATTAAATATAGTTTTACATTTGAATTGAATTGATGATGCAAACGTGAAACTTAATTTATTCTATGTAACACAAAGTAATTTCAAGTAATTCAGTAATTCGAAGTAATTTCAAATTAAATATAAATTTATCTCTTAAAAAATGTTTAAGACTCTTTTTATTTTCTTAAAATTATTTGAAAATTACTTTGTATTAAAAATATTACATTAAATTAAATTGTATTACATCAAGTTTTTAGTTACTTCATATTATATAAAATGAAGTTAGCTGTTTTTGGGATAAAATTTGTCTCAAAATCGGTTGTATTCTCATATTAACCAATACCAAGACAAAATTTCTCCACTTTTGCCATCTGTGTACATTACAATTTTTTGTAAGACAAAATTGATTAAAAAAAAAAAAAAACAAATCATATATCGGTCTTGTTTATTGCTTTTTTCTTTTTCACAATATTTATTTAGAGTGAATGAATTTCAGTTTTTAATAAAATTGGTAAATAAATAAATGAGTTTTATCAACAAATTTTATTTGAAACATAAAATTGTATAAAATACAAAAACACGACAATCGAATTTCATAATAAATGAATGGCATGGTAAAGGCATGACGATAAAGGGTGTTTCAATAGGGGTGTCGGGATTTTGAATTCTTCTGATAGGGATACGAGTGAGTAGATGTAATTTTTTTTTTTTGACAGACGTCATCAGTAGGATTTGGCAAATTAACCATGGAGCATTACACGATTAAACAACGCGTAGAAATTATCCGAATTTACCATCAAAATTCGTGTTCAGTTATTGAAACGTTTCGAAAATTACGTCCAATTTATGACCAACATAATCGACCGACCACATGCACTATTGAACGTCTTGTTCAAAAATTCAATAAAACAGGTAATGTTGGATATGTAAAGCCACCAATTCGAGAGCGTACCGGCCGATTTGAAGAGAATATAGTTGCAGCAAGTGCCAGTGTTGAAGAAGCCCCGAGAACATCAATTCGGCGACGATCTCAGCAATTGGGCCTTTCATTGACCACCACATGGCCAAAATTGCGTGGAATCAATATTAGTATTCATATCAAACATATATAGTATTCATATCAAACATGCTTTTTGACAGTTGTGCGTATTGGCGCATGTGTTAAGTAATACAAATGTGCTGAATTTAAGTATTTATGTATTTAATACAATTGGATTAGATTTTAGCACAACTGGATTACTTTATATAAATACCACCGAAATTAGTAGTACTTAATACCTATCAATTTACTGTGTAAATATAGCTACAATTCCTGATGAAAATTTTGGTCAAGTCATAACTTCGTTTGTATTTTATTTTGATTCAACATCCCGACACTCTTATTGAAACACCCTTTATTATAATTTTTTTTCGTCAGATTGGAGCTATCTTTAACAAATGTTAACATATGTTAAAAAATGTCATATTTTATCATTTTTGTCCACATTTGTAAATTCAGAAGTAATTGTTAAATAATTTATTGAAAATATCCATTTTCTTGTGTGCATTATTGTAATATTATATTGAATAACATTGAATTAGTGAATATAAGCAAAATATTGACAAGAGAATGCGTTCAAACCATGGGGTTATTTACTATTGAATGACTCTACCGAATGTCAAAAGTACTAGCAGGTACTTTGATCAATTTTAAATGTACTAAGTGAAGGCTGTGAATGTAAAATGTGTATCAATTTACGCGTATATTGTGGCTTCGTTGATATATGTTTGTGAAGCACACTCACACAGAGAGAGGTGCTTTGCTTTGATGTGCGCGTCTTGTGGTGCGATACACACACCGATTTTAAATGTTGTAATTCAGCTACATTCACACAAACTGAAATGTAGTAACGAGACTCTGTGTGTGTGAGTGTGCTTCACAAACATATATCAACGAAGGCACAGTATACGCGTAAATTGATACACATTTTACATTCGCAGTCTTCACTTAGTACATTTAAAATTAATGAAAGTACCTGCTAGTACTTTTGACATTTGGTAGAGTCATTCAATAGTAAATAATCCCATGGTTCAAACTGAAATTCAATATAAAATTAGTATATAAATAGACCATTGTCATTGAACGGCCATTGTTATTACCGTTTTGTAAAGACTAAATGGAATATTGGGGTGATTGATGTAAATTCTCTTGGTTATTTCACAACACTTCCTTCCTTATTTGGTCTTCGACAAGAGCAGATGCGTCCACTACTAATTTAAAAATAGTTACAATTATTCCATTGGACTTTGTAATTTTTAAAGTATAATATTATTTTCGACGTTTTTATTCATTTCATTTTTCGCTGTAAAAATGGGTAAGACATTTTCATAATTAATATTCAATTAACATAATCATTTTTGTTCAGCAACACTTTGTGTGGAAACGACATGATCTTGAAGCGTCATTTTCTTTTTTAATTTGACTCTGTTGAAAGCATAAATGACTAACAAATAAAATAAGAAAATTAAAAAAAAAAAAAAAAAAAAATTAAAAAAAAAGGAAATCTTTATTTATACTTTCAAAAGGTAAACAACATGAAAAAACCATATTGAAGACAAATTTGGTAATGAATTGTTTTTGTACTATTAATAACCTTGAATTTAAAATGTGTGTAAAAATAGAGAATATTCAGTTCACGAAAAGTGACTAAAATAGCAATACTTTCTCCTAGCGAGAAAACTAATTATAGAATATTGTCGTTATACTTTCTCTTCGGGAAATGTATTAAAAGATCAAATTTCATTTTCACCGGTGAAAATATATTTTAAGAACATATGAATTTGTATATGCGTCAAATATTGTTTTCAAGAGTGAATTTATTTTTAAAAGGAAAAATTATAAAAATAAAGAAACAGTTGTGTAACCATATTTGGTAAGGAAAACTGATAGAAAAACAGTATATAAGACGTGTGTTAAGTAGAAGACAGAAGGGCAAAAATGTTATTAGTTCAAATTCGACTGATAGTATACAAGGTTAAGGTATTGTCAGATAAATTGTGAAAAATCTGTAAAATCAGTTTAACTCTCTCTCTGATTTAAATAAAAAGAGAACCATTCTGGGGTTTTTTAATTGAAATAAAGTGTTGGAGTTTTAACAACAACAAAAAAGAATTTATAAATGAATTTTCAATAAACTTCATCATCTGTGATTTAAATTAATCCCCCAACAGACTCACTTCTTCCATTATTTTGAACAGATGCTTAAAATGGAAACTACGAGAATGATAATCAATTAATTTTCTGAGAGAAAGATGTTATCAATTATTAAAGAGAAGGACTAATAATTTTAACACTCATTCATCACATACTTCTATTTATGAAATACATAAATGATGGTGTTTTAAAGAGCAAAATAAATAAAATGAAGTTCAAGAAACATCTACTATGAACTAAAAGTCTATAAAAGAGAATAAAATAATTAAATAAAGTTTAGAATAATTCGGAATTCTCACAAGTAAACATAGTGTTTATAATTTATTTGTTGGTTAAATTATAAACCTATATATAGGAAATTATATATTCGGTTATAATTTCCAACAAAAACTCTTTCACTTGAATTTATTTCAACAAATTTTAAAAATCCGTATTTAATTCAGTTGAATTGATATTGACATTGAAAGCGAATTAACGTTCAGACGGAAGAAAAAAATAAAAAAAATAATTTCAACAGAGATAATTAATGGAGATAAAAGGAAATGTTTGATCAATTTAATTCTGATTAACCATTGTGCGAATATATTTGCAAATAATTTTATAGAAAAAAAAAAAATCAAGTCACACTACTTTTAAATCAAATCATAAAACGAAAAAATTGAAATGTCAAGCATCACAGTAGTCGACTGTCACAGTGAACTGTCTAAGAAATGAATGCATTGGTATTGCACTGTATACGTTGTAGTGGTGGTATAGTAGAATAGCAGTATCGATACACACGACCGACGGTGCGTTTGCGGCATGCACGGAGACCGCTATGCTACTATACCACTAACAACATATATTTGAGCATATATTCTCTATGCTATATAGACTAAGAGCCACTGAACTAAGGATGTGTTATTTCTACTTTATGAATGATTATTGGTTTGAAAGTTATTTTAAAAATTACTTTAACCGTAGAAAATAAATTTTTTTAAGTTTTTCACTTATTAAGGTGAAATCTGATTAATTGAAAACTTAATAAAAACTATAGTATTTTTTAATTATGCTTTACGTTTGATTTAGTTCGAATAACATAAACAAGTAAATAAATTTCTTATATTCCAAATATCTACATTAAATGTTCAATATCGATCAAAATCTGATCTATTAAAATTAGTAAAAAAAAACATTAATTTTTCTTTTTGCTTTATGTATGAAATGTAAAATATATTATTTTTTATGTCCGATAAACTTACATTTTAAATATCTGCATCGAAATATTCATAATTACTAATATCTTGATTCTTTGCCTGATTCCCAGTGACATTGTGTAGCTTGCAGAATGTCGTGTTCGATATCTCAAAATAATGTACCTTGCGTTCTCTCTAAGTATAATATATTTTCTCAGTACCGAGCGTGGTCATGTTGCAAAATTACTTTATCGTGTCTTAGAGCATATTCCGGATGTTTTTCGCTTAATGCTAGGCTCAAATGTATCAGTTGTAGTCGATAACGATCTCCCGTGATGGTTTCATTCGGGTTTAGCAGCTCATAGTACACAACACCTCTTTGATCCCACCATATGCAGAGCATTACCTTGAAACCATGGATATCTTGCTTTGATGTCGATGGTGCTGATTAGCCACGCTTCACATATGCTGTTTTTTGCTAGAGGTTGTCGTAATCAATCCACTTCTCATCGCCAGTAACAATACGATGCAGAAATGCTTTTTTTTTGTGGCGTTGAAGCAGCATTTCCGACATGCGAAATCGTCTTTCAACGTCTCTTGGCTTCAATTCATGTGGTACCCAATTTTGCTTCTTTTGAATGAATCCAACTGCCTTCAAATGTCTGGAAATGGCGCTGGGTGACGTAATGTTTATTTCGACATTAAGTTCGATGAATTGATGACCAAAAAGAAAATATAAATTCGGATTATAAATATTATGTGTTTTAATTGCCAAAATAGTTATCAATTGTTATATGAAAAATTTAAATGAAACTATTGAAGAAATTTTTAATGACAACAGAATGTCTTTATTTTTCAACAACAACAAACATTTAAACACCATTAATGCCTTTCAGCATCTGGTCTGTTTGGTAATGGCTGCCCCTTCACAATTCTTCTCCAACATACTCTTTCGAGATTGCGTGCAAATATTTTTAATGTTTTCAAATAAAATCGCCCACTCTTTACGGCAGATTTTATTATTTCTTAGCTAAATAAATCAAAACAAATCAAATGACACTAAAATCTGCCGTATTGGAGAAAAAAAAAGTATACTTTCTGGTGTAGCGCGAATAAAACCGCGAATAAATCAATCCGTCCAATTAAAATATAAAAAGTGATGCACAACGGATGGAATATTGTGAGAAGATGTTAATTCAATGGAAATCTGCCGTACACCAGAAAAAAAGTAAATTGTGTAGAATATAGTTGGTTTCAATTCCACAAACTCAATTGTTCTTGTCGATATTGTTTGCATTAAAGTTGCCGTTGCCGTTATTGTTGGTGTTGACATTTCGGGTGGCTTTTTTCTTTATACCACGGTGAAAGTCTTTGTATAATACATAAAGTATTTCGAACACCCGCAGTCCAATCAAAATATAAACAAGAAAACATTCTTCCTTCCACATTTTAATATGATGTTCAATAATGACGTTATTGTTAACTTGTCCCGAAGAATTAATATCCGTTTGTGCTTTCGATTCTTTGCCACCCATAATAATGTGCAAATATCTCCAAAAATGAGGCACTTCTCACGAAAATATATATTCAAACAATGGCCTTTTTCTTATTATTTGTCTCTTTACCTTTATTGTTCACAATATTATGTAATTTTACTGAACAGTGAAACTGATGTAACTTGGATGAGAGCAAGTTATTAAATGATATACCTAACAGCAGAATTTATTGTGAATTGGAAATTTATTCTGGTACAAAATATCATAATTTGACCAGAAGAAATTATTTGTCAGATTTTAATATTCATTGCGGACGAACAGACTAAACATAATTAATCAATTACGCGTTTGCGTGATTTATCTTTTCTGGCTTTCGAAAAGAAAAGAATCAATTCTATAGAAGAAGATAAAATAATCAGATTGTTTTTAGAAAAAATTAGAAGAATTCAAATGTTTTAAGAACTTATTTCATTGTATTAAAATCCGAATACACTTAAATATGCTTTACTGTAAAGCTTAATTTGAAAAATCAAATTTTGTGTGTATTTTTTATCAACTCCAGATCGAAGAATATTTTTTACTTTGAGCCCACTCAAAAAATTTCTGAGCCCACCCTCATGTGAAATCCTGGTTACGGGCCTGCCAATCAATAATGTTGAAATCTTCATTTATAACATCATAATCAGCATTTCTAAAATCAAGATAAAAACAATGATCGCTATTAATTTCATTGGTCAGGTTACCAAAAATGTAAACTTCCATGGATTTGTGATAAGCCTCGAATTTCACCAAATAAATATCGCTATTCACACACACAAAAAACGTTTGGGGTATGTTCATCATATTCATTGGTGACAATATATGTTTACCACAGTTGTATTTGACTCTACCACATGCAACGTAATAAATGTGACATAGTATTAGTTTGACAGCAAAACTTTTTCACAATGAGTCTGTTCGACATGCGCACATATTTATAAAAACTTGCATGTGGTAGAATCAGATACAACTGTGGTAAACATATATTGTCACCAATGAATATCATGAACATACCCCAAATGTTTTTTGTGTGCACAATAAGACAAATCAGGATCATAAAAAAGAAAAGATAGTTCGTCATAAATCAATGTTTACACGGACAATCGGTGCTCATTTTTATTGGTCTGATTTATGATTGTAATATATGTCGACGTGACTTGTTTGTGACACATCCATTTTATCATAATAATTGGTTTTAATTATTTCGATCAATTTAACATAAGTAACATGAAAATGAATGTCATCATTCAGCATATTGTAAAGAAATTAAATGAATCAGGACTCAATTCCCATCCTTACGAGCTTCGAAATGAAAACAAATAACATGGCATTCGGTTAATTTCAGGTTGATTCAAAACGTATGATGATTGTGTATCGATTAGATGTATTGGGTATGATGTATGAAAGATGATTATTATGTGCCATGAGATTCTTAGTACCCTGAGCTAAAAATTTGTTTATACGCCCCTTTGAAAATTATTCATGAAAAATCAAATTGGGAATTTTTGTTGTTTTGGAATATTTTGTGAATGAGAACCGTAAAAATTAATAATTGCTTTCTTTAAAATATCTTTCTATTCATTCATATTTTTTCAATTTTCTCCCCTTGCAGTACACACAAATGTGTTGGGAACTTTGTATTTACTATCTCTTTCATCATACGCATAAAAAACATTACAAATTGTGCATTAAGTCTATACTTGACACGGCACTGATGTGCCACCAAATGCCTGAATATTCTAAAAAATCGTATAAGCCACTCAGTAATTTTGTGTGTGATCGACAGCAATAATCTGCCATAGCCAGTTGCCGTATGACAAAATTATGCCGTACTGCTATTAAATTAATTTCATAAATTTTAATTTTTATATTTTAAAATACACATGTTAAAAAAATATATTGTTTTCTTAACGTTAGTAATTAAAATCCTGACCTTACATCCAACAATGAAATCATATGAGCCAAACAGTTGGATGAGAAAAGGCAAATAATATGAAAACAAATCGCCCAACAAACGAATGATACGCCTTGCTTTGAATAAGTAATTTTGATTGAAATTAAATGTTGTGCAAATATTGATAATTACAATATCCAGAGACTCATTCTTTGTGTTTGGTTTTGACATTCGTTTACTTGTTTTCAATGGAAATATTGATGAGTTTTTGAATGGAGGGCAAAATATTAAAAGGCTTGGAAACCATTACATTTTGTGGACTAACCTGTACATTTTTCATTTTCATTTTCGAACATTCAAACACAAACGCACAACAGCAATCTGATAGTTTTTTTACTTTATTTAAATCAATCTTACCGGTATGTCTTTCTCTCTCTCTTTCTCTCTCTCTCTCTCTCTCTCTCTCACTCTCTCTCTCACTTTCAAATAGCATTCACTTTGTCTTTTCTCATTAGCATCGAACACAATTACGTAGACATATACAGACTTCACTTTTAATAAGAAGTCAACAACTCGCAAGGAAAATCTATCGTCTATCAAACAGTCTGAAGATGATCTATGAATAATAATTGGAACTTTTACAGGCTATATAAATAGTATTATACTTAAGTAAGTTTCAATTTAAATCAGATTAGCCAGGTCAATTTCCACTTATGCTATTTTATATTAAAAATAAATAAAATAACATTATTTTCAATTGATTGTTTGATATTACACTCGCAATCGCTGCCTTCGGTTACTTGACACCAGACATTGATTAACACTGACTTGATCAGCGTCAGGAATTATCGTCAGTAATTATTTCATTGCGTACCATACGTAACGTCGCTGCGCAAGCGCATCCGTATAGTGTGAATCAATTTCAATACAAAACAATCGTTGAATATATTTCTTTAGATGCATGCATACTAACGATATTTAGCATTCACACTATACGGACGCGCCTGCGCAGCGACGTTATATATGGTACGCAATGAAATAAATACTGACGATAACTCCTGACGCTGATCAAATTACTAATCGTCAGTGTTAATCAATGTCTGCTTGACACCAACACGTGTCCAAGAAGCATTGCTGCCAGCACTGATGGGTAACCAAAATATTTGGGCTACCACAAACCCTGGGAGTGGTGCAACATTGGCTTACTCCATTGCCATGTTGAGTCGAGTTGATCCAACAAAGAAATTCACACAGGCATTATGTGTAACCCCAAGTTATGAAACAGCGCTTCAAATTGCGGGATTTCTAACAAGACTGTCTATTTTCAAAAATGTCCGTGTTGGACTAGCGGTTCAAATCGAAAAATGTAAGCACATATAAAAATCGTATTATCAAATATTAAAAAAATATGATTAAAAAATAATTCAATTCTAACGTTTTTCTATTTTAGCCTGTTTTCTTGATAAAGAATATCACATAATAGTTGGCACACACACAAAGAAATAGTTTCTTTTCACTTGCTTCAAGTTTTCAAAATACAATTGCTCAACATAGTTGTCTTCGGTGACGCCGATATGACTTCTTCGACTACTTTGGTTAAAGAGCAAATTATTCGAAAATTGCCTGCTACTTGTCAACAGGTATTTATATCATCATATGGAATGGTTTCGAGTCCGATGGACAACTTAGTTGAAGTTAAGCTCCTCATCAATGATACATTGTTTCCATATCACATTGACAACTTTTATATCGAGTGCCGTACAAGTTGGAAATTCAACATTATCAAAACATTGGCCGCTGACACAAACAAAATTACAGCTTTGCGTTTTAGTTATGTTATGATTATTTTAATGCCAACATAATGAATGTTATGTTATGTTTGAAACACTATTCATCTTAATAACGTTAATAAGATTCCAACATAATAATAACATAATATGTTATTAATATGTTTGGAAAATCTTATTATTATGTTAATAACATAATCAAACATAATGCCGTAATTAATAAAAATAAAATTGATCTTAATAAAATATTAATAAGATGGGCATTATGTTCTATTATGTTATGAATATAATAATAAGATTTTCCAAACATATTTATAACATGTTATGTTATTAATATGTTAGAATCTTATTAACGTTATTATTATGTTATGTTCGGCCAAAATAAATAATATTTCGTTATATTATGTTATGTTATGTTATGTTATATCATATTAATATTTTAATGCCGGGAAAGCTGTAAACAAAATTGCCAAAAATGGCAAGATCATGGTTTTCTTTACCGTATGTTTTGAATTTTATACAATTTTCGTTATATACTTATTCAATAATTACAATTTCATCTTCCATTTCTTTGCAGCAAAAAGACACGGCACATGCGATTTGGCGAAAACTTATTGATTATGGTGAACAAGCATCTTTAGTGTGCAGTGAATTGTCATTTGGTGATCGTCAAAAAGAATTGTCCAAGTTTCGGAATTCCACTTGCAGAATACTCCTTACCACAGATGTAAGCGCGAGAGGACTCGAAGTTCCAGACACGAAAGTCATCGTCAACTATGACTTACCTCATTCAGCCAATTTCAATCATCCAAACCCTAAGCTCTTCCTATCGCGCATCACGCGTGCTGGAAGATTGAGCAAAGGATTCGCCATATGTTTGTTAGATGGCCATGAGCGGACTTTATTAAACCAACTTGCAACTTATTATGGTTTCACTCCGAAAAAATTGTGATTTATTCTCCTTTTTTTCAAATATTTTGTTAACATTAATTTCATTTATAATATTATTTGCTAAGTGACAAAACGTTAAATAATTTGGATAAAGTTAAGCTAAATAATATTTATATAAATAATTTGGAATCCAACGTCATTATGTGATTGTACGATTCATATCGACAATATGATATTGTAAATAATTCGTTCACAGGCAAATCCAAAAACTGATTAACGAAAATAGAATTTTCACCATTTTTCTCATTGGTCATTTTTGTCTATTTTTTTCTTCAATAAAACCGGTGACTACATGCGAAGTGTTTAAAATGTATCCCTTTTTATGATTTCAAATTGATTTGTGTTGATGTGAATATGTTTCTTTTTGTGTAACAACAAAATGGCTACTATTTCCTATTGGAGAAATTCCCCTATTTATCTGGATTTAAATGAAAAGATAAGATGAAATCTTATCTTTTTCGAATAGATAAGATGTTATCTTAGCTAATATCTAAGTATTGATTATGAATGAAATTAAATATGTTATCTTTATCTAGATAATTTTATATTTGTTTTCAACAACACTGTACACTCCAAGGAGCAAATATAACAAATTCAATAATATATAGAATATTTTTTTTTTTTACTTTTTGTGTGCAATTCAATTGATTATTATTTTCGAATATAGACTTAGCATCAAATGAATGTGACGAAACTATTGAAATGGATAGAAACACACTGAGAACAGAGCATCCCAACACACGCCAACAAATTCAATCAAGATTTCGGAACAATATGGTCATTGATCAAAATCCCATATCTGATCTGTCTTCAGATAAGATTAAGAATAATTAAAATTTGGAATTTTTTTCTCGAGTGACCAGAAATGAAAATGTCATTGTGAATTTGATGAAAAGAATACAAAATATAATAAATAATGAGGAAACTGCCAATGTGCAAAGTTTGGACTGTATAATATGTTGTAAAAACAAGAAGTCTGTAATTCTATTACCATGCCGCCACCAACATACATGTGAAGCTTGTTGGTCTTTATGGAGAATACAATGCATGGAAGAAATAGCAGACGTTACGTTCGATGAAAATGACGAAAATGATTTTAAACCCACATGTCCATACTGCAAATCGCATGTAGATTCATGTTTGAAGGCAATTAATTGAGCAAAAATTGATCTCGGATTTTGTGAAACTCTTAAATATTAAATTATTATATTCCAAATAGATTGACACAAAATACATATTTTATTTGAGATATTAAAACTTCACTCTTTTCAATTGATGTCTGGTTTATTGAAAACTATACAATTTTAATGAGCTAACCGAGATCGTATGTTCTTTACATTTTGTTTTGTTGAGAGAGCCACTCAACGAGGAGCCATGAAATTTGTCATAGAAATTATTTCCATGGAAATAATTCATAGAAATTATTTCTAAATTTTTATAAAGAAGATGAGAAAGAGGATGAGAAGAGGTGGAGCAAAAATATAGTTGTGTGCTGTTCAGGGGAAAACTGGTTTTGACACACCCATGCCACGCCCACTCAAAAATCGGTTACCCTGAAATGTACACAACTAAGTGATAAATCAATTGAATAAATTACAACGTTCTCAATATAATGAAAACGTCAAATTTAAATCCAAGGCCCATGATAGGTGTTACTATTCAAAGGTATTACTTTTCAAATAGAAGATATGAAAGGCTCCGAGGAAAAATGTTACTATAATAAATAGGTCTACACTCTACGAGTAATAAAACACATGTTGTTTGGTTGGACTCTCAATATGGAATGACCATTTATGTTTATTCACCACTGTATTTATAGTTGGTTGACATACATATGATGAATGCATATGGAATGCATTACACCTTCCTTCCATAGAAAGAATGGATTTAATAAACGGTTAGCTACTCCGTTGTGGGCTCTATTCTTAATGTAACTAAAAGTGTTTTTTAAAAATCTTATATTATTTGCCCCCTTTTAAAAGATTTGATTAATTAAATTCATTCGTCCATAACATTTTACAATTTTACAATTTTTATTTATATTTTATTAACTATGCTTGTGCATGTTGTTTGATTTTATGTATTTTTTTGTATATGCTAATAAACTACATTCTTATTTGAGATTTATGAATTATTTTAATAACATTGTTTTCATCTCTTACTCTAACGTTTGGTTCGTCGATTGAAACTACGACATATGGACCAACGTTTACATTTTTCTTCTTATCATACGGTTGATTCGCTACATATATTTTATCTCCTATTTTTAAAACTAACTCGTTCACATTTTGGTCATAATAGAATTTGTTTCTTTCCTTTGTTTTATTGAGCAAATTCTTTGCCATGCTATGCGAGTATTGTAGTCTATACTTCGCTTCTTTTACGTAATTATCTATGTTGTAAATCGGATCTATTTTCTCTAATAGGTTATATGGTAAGTTTGGTTTCTTATTAAAAACTAATTCAAAAGGTGAAAATTTATCGTTAAAACTAGCATGAGAAGATGTATTGTAGCAGAATGTGAAGTACTTAAGGTATTCTTCCCAATCTCCTACTTCATTAACGTACGATCTAAGATATTGATTAAAGAATCTATGATTGCGTTCTATAGACCCTACCGTTTCGTGTCTATATGGCACGCTAAATCTATGTTCTATTTTGAGAAGCTTACATAGTTCACTTATGATTTCGTTTTTGTATTCTGTGCCACAATCTGTGCGAATTTCCTTCATAACTCCATAAATGAGTATGAAATTGTTAAAAATCGCTCTAGCTACCGTTCTTGCTTCCTTATTCGGAATCGGTGCCGTTACTAGGTATTTGCACATGTCACACACTATTGTTACTGCGTACACATTACTGCCCTCTGACATAGGCAGTGGACCAATCGTGTCTATGATTACCACATCAAACGGTGACTGTGGTGTCTTAACTATTTTCATTGGCACTTTTATCTTTCTTTTTGGTTTATTCAGATGACAGATTTCACACGCGTTTATGAACTTTGCTATGTCTTTGTTCATGTTTTTCCAGTAGTACTTTGATCGCAGTTTTTCATAAACTTTACGACTACCCATATGTCCACCAAAAAGCGGATCATTGTGATATTTTTTGATCAGTTCAAGTTTAATATCATTTTGTGTAATCACCTCTGCAGCAGTGATCACAACTATTTGTAAATTATTGAGATATCTCCCACCCGCTATCTTAAAATCATTTATGCTAGCTTTTCTAAACATTATATCATTCAATGGCCATTGCACTTTGTCAATTTTGAGTTTCGCAGTTTCAACATCAAGAGCTGTGAATAATTGCTCGAGTGTAAAATTATTGCCGGCAGAAACTGGAAATTTGAGCTCGAATACAAATTTATGATTTCTATGTGCACAAATATATAAATAATCATTGTCGACATTGCATCTAATACGCGGGATTTTCTTATCGAAGACTCTATTGGTACATTCGACTATTTTGGGTATTTTAACATTTATGCTTCTACTGGTTCTGTCTAAAGTGCTCGTTTCCCTGTCATTAAATTGTTTAGATTGAGCGCGTGTAGTTACAAGTACTTGTTTGTTAGTTTCAGTAGGAGTTTTTTTGATCGATTCAAATGTAATTCGAGATAATGCATCAGCCACTACATTGTCTTTACCCTTAATGTGTATGACTTCAAAGTTGTATTCCTCCAGTTCTAAACGAATACGTGTTAGTTTCGACGATGGATCTTTTAATCCATAAAGATAGACCAGTGGTCTGTGATCTGACATGACTATAAATTTGGTACCGTATAGGTAAGGACGAAACTGTGTTATAGCAAAGTGAATTGCTAGCAGTTCTTTCTCTATTATCGGCTTATTAAGTTCCCCCTTTTTGAAAGATTTCGAAATATATCCCGTGCGAAAATAAAGTGACTGACTAATTTGGGACGTAAACGGCTGACTATGATTGAGTGTTTTCAGTGCAAATAGAAGTTTTCAATCGATTGTAGTTAACTATAAGCAGTCAATTTCAATCGTTTTTAGACGCTTAATTTGGGACAATCGGCTAACTGTGATTGTTTTTCATACAAAATCGTCATAGACAGTCAGTCAGTCAGTTACTTTTTTTTCACATGGGATGCAATTGGTCTATCTTGATCACCATGCATTTGGCTTAGCACAGCACCACAAGCGAATGTGCTAGCGTCAACAGTAACGCGGAATTCTTTTGAGAAATCAGGGTATGCCAATAGTTTCGGTGATTTCAGGTATTCTTTGATCTTAATGAATGCTTCGTTGCATAAATCTGTCCATAGAAACTCCGTCTTTTTGCGTGTCAATCGATTTAATGGTCTGACTAGTTCTGCAAAATTCGGTATAAATCGTCTATAATAGTTTGCGAATGCCGTGAAACGCTTCACCCCATCTTTATCGTGTGGAGTTGGATAGTGGTCTATTGCCTCTAGTTTTTTGCTATCTGGTCGTATACCATCTTCGGTACATAAATGTCCCAAAAACGTAACTTCTGGTCGGAAAAATGCGCACTTTTCAGCATTTAACTTTAAGTTATATTTCCGACATATTTTGAATACATTTTCCAAATTTGCTAAATGATGGTTTTTCGAGCAGCCAATCACCACGAGATCATCCATATAAATGAATGCATTCTCGGGTGGTAAACCCGAAAAGGCTATAGACATCATTCTAGAAAACGAATTCGGTGCAACGTTCAGACCAAATGGTAAAACTTTCCATTGAAGAGCACCCCTGTCTGTGGAAAATGCTGTCATTTCTCGTGATCCAGGTTCAATAGGAATTTGCCAGAAACCTGAGTATAGATCGAGTACCGAAAAATATTTTGCGCGACCAAGATTGTCTAAGATTTCGTCAATTCGTGGGAGAGGGAATTTGTCCGCTATTAATTGCTTATTAAGCATGCGATAATCCACGCACATACGCCATTTCTTAGTTCCATCTGTTGACTTCTTTGGTACCAAAATGAGAGGTGAATTAAACGACGAAATACTATTTTCAATTAAATTATTTTCTAGTAATTTTGCCACCTGTTTATCTATTTCATCCTTTTGCGTCTTTGGTAGAGGATAATTCTTGACATAAACGGGGTTGTTGTCTTTTGTTCTCAATTTCTGTTCATAAAAATTATTCACGGTCATTGGATCATCAGGTAGAGCAAAAATATCTGAATAATTTAGGCATAAATTTAGAACTTCTTTACGAGCGTGTGAAGGGATATTTTTTGAAAATTGATTAACTAGTTTATTTTGACGCTCCTCTGAAGGACCATCACATTTATTAATCGTGAATATGTTAAATTCTGAAACCGGAATGAAATTATCGATACTTGTTTTGAGTGATGTCCAGTTGAAATTAGTGTTTAAAATTCTGACAGTTACATTGGCTTCGTGGGCTATTGTGTTTGGAATAAAAATACCGTCCGCAATTTCTTGATTTGGTATTACGCATGTACCATTAAAATTGGAAATATACATGACCCTAAATGTTTCACACCGTGCAGGTACAATAGAGATACTGTTATCGATTTCTGGGTATATTGCAATCTTGATGCTGTAATTTTCGTTTCTTAACGTGAAAGTCATGTCGCTATAGTCGATCAAGCATTTGAATCTTTTATTAAAGTCTTTTCCAATAATTCCATCTGAAGGAATATTGAACTCATCGGGTACTACGTGAAATTTGTGAACGATGATCTTGTCATCAAAGAAAAATTCTAATGGGAAAATACCATACGACTCAATGGTATCTTGCGTAATTCCCTTTATCCTAATTGTTTCCGTTTCGTCAATGTCAATATCTGCTTTGATTGAGCTTATTTTTATAACTGAAATGTCAGCTTGTGTATCGCAAAGGAAAGTCAAATCATTAGTTGATACATTGCAACTAATTTTCACATAATCCGAATAATTTAGATTATATGAATAGACTTTCCTAATTTCATTGTCTAATTGTTTGAGATTGTGAAGTTCTGGTGGCTCCCGCCGTTCTCCGACGGGACGCCTGAGTTTTCCGCAACTCGAACAGAGTAATTGTTGCGGCGATCATTATTGTTATTGAATGAACGACCACGGCCACGTCCACGATTGAAATTACCCTGGTGGTTATTGTTATTTGAGTTATTGTTATTGTTGTAATTTCGATTGTAACCACCGCGATTTCGATTGGAATTGTTACCACGATTACCACGTTTATTGTTGTAGGACTTGAATGACAGTACTTGTTTGTCCCTGTCAATTTTCCCGTTTTCTGTGATCAACTTAGCGATAACTTCTTTAGGTTCTTTGAATGAAGCTGAAGCTAACATTGTTTTGATCGACTCCGACCGAGCTGATTGCTGGCACATATCTATAGTTTGTTTGATAGTCATCTGTATTGCTTTACTTTGTGCAACACCTTCCAAGACTAACGAACGTTCCAAACTTTCAGCCAGTTTTTCGGCTTGAGTGCTAAAGTCACTATTTGTCGATCTATTCAATTTTAGGGAAACCATACGACTTTCAATGACGGCAGAACTTTCAGGTTTAATTCTATCTGTAAGAATTTCTATTATTTTATTAATGTCTTTTTCGTGGTGAACCATCTCGCGTGCTTTACCCTGTAATTTGGATAAAACAAACGTTGGCAAAATAGACATTTCCTCGTCGGTCAATGCTTCTTTTGCGAGTTCAATAGACGTTATAAAAGCATTCAATGCCAATGGGTCTCCACTAAAGTTCGTTGTTATTGTTTTGCTTAGAAAAGCAATTGTTGCTTTCTTGTCAACGACCATTTTGTCTGTTGTGATCGTTTTATTAGATTCACTTTCGGGGATATTTCTTCTTCAGACTCTTCTGAGAAATCAGTTACTTCACTAGGGTTTATGAGTGCACACAAATCTTTGGATATTATAACTTTCCGAGAAAGGCGTCCAAAACATTCGATACTCTTATCTCTAACGTCAATTAGTTTGCCTCGATAGTATTGTGTATCGTTTTCGTTAAAATGTGGGTAATATTCTGCGACATACGACACCAACTTTTTATGTGAGTCTATTAAATCTTTCTCATATTCGGCTAATTTATGAGGGTTTTTTGACAGTTTCTCTTTAACTATTCTCTTTTTTACCAATTCAAATTTACTTCTCAATTGCCGGAAAATTTCTTCGTTAAACGTGTTTTCTGTCATTTGTTAACTTCATGAGACAAATAATTTAACATTTGTTTATACTTAGGTTTGACATATGTGGACAACACATGTAACAAATTGTGTGTGGTCAGTTTTCAAACGTGCATATCGATAATACCAAAAAGAAATGTACAAAACAAAATAAATGTGGCGTCATGCGTTTTGTTTCAATTTCAAGAGCAAATGTTAATCATATGTGAATTATGTGTGTGGCAATTTCAAAATGTATGACGTAATTCTGCGTATTTGGCTTAAATTCACCTCGAATTGCATTAGTTGCATATTTTCTTTTCCTTGTTTACTAATTCTCTTTCTGTTTAATGAATTTGTTTTTATATCTTTATTTCCCTATTTGTGACCTAAATCATTGACACATTTTAAAAATTGGAACTACACAATTGACCTTCCTAGTATTCTAAAATGCTTAAACCATAAAACTTATCTTTTCGATGTTCACATTATGTTGACTGCAATTTGCTGTTTTGTCGTTTCGCCTTGAATCATGTTCGCTCATATGGAGATTGCTGCATTTGCGTTTTTCGGTTTGTTCATATTCTTCCTTCCTTCGTTAGTACTGCCTTCTCTTATTTCGTTTCGTCTTTTCCTTTTTCACTTTATTCGTCACTTATTCTCTTTACATTTTTTTTTTTATTATTTTGTCTTTCTAAACACATATGTCTCAGTTTCTACACTTCTTGTGTGTAATTCGTGATTTTGCTTTATACGTATTTTTGTTTTTATTTATTTTTATTTTTTCTCTTGATTTTTATATTAAAATCTTTTCATTTCAATTTTGTTTATAAAATAAAAAAAAAAATTTATATTGTAGCTGCGCGTTTTGATTTTTATCTTATAGATTTGCACTATTGTTATTGTTTTTTATTGACGCGTTCTTTTGTGCATATCTCTTTTTCATTCTCTTTATGTGTGCATTATATAAATTCACTATTAAGTTTATTATTTGAATTGAGACGAGAATTGCTAATAAAATAATGATTTCATTGTTATGCACTGGCACTGCTTCAGAAAAAATCAAATTGTTGTTAACGTTGCCGTTATTTTCAGCCGTTTTTGTGGTGACTGGTTTTGAATCGCCACCGCCCATTTCGATACACGAGATTTTCAAAATTTAATAGATGCACATTGTATTTATTTTGTTTTTATTAGCAAAGTTTTGATTGAACCGGTTTTAGTTTAATTGTGAACACTTTTCTCTTTAAAATGTGAATTTTAATTGGGTGTATTAATTAATTTTAAGGATTTTTGTAGTAAAATCGAGGGTTTATTTCGAAAAATTCTCACAATATATTATTATTCAAAGTATTGCCCATCGTTAGCTATGACTTTTTCCCATCTTTTTGGTAATTTGTGGATGCCGTTCCAAAAAAACTCCTCATCTTTTGAGGCTAAGAATGTATCGAGCCAATTTTTGATTCCCTCAACTGAAGTGAAGCGTATTCCGGAAAGGGCATTTTGCATCGATCGAAACAAGTGGTAGTCAGAAGGGGCAAGGTCTGGGCTATAAGGCGGGTGAGGCAGATTTTCCCATCCGACATTTTCCACGTAGTTTTTGGGCCCTTGAGCGCGATGTGGCCGAGCATTGTCATCATGGAAAATTAATGACTCATGTCTGCTCTCCCATTCTGGCCGTTTTTGTTTGATTGCTGCGTTCAATTTGATGAGTTGTTGTCGGTAGCGTTCTCCATTAATGGTTTCATTTGGTTTTAGCAGCTCATAATATAGCACACCCTTCTGATCCCACCAAATACAAAGCATTACCTTGGCAGCGTGAATATTTTGCTTCGACGTCGATGTTGATGCATGCCCGGGTGGTCCCCATGATTTTTTGTGCTTGGGATTATCGTAGTAGATCCACTTTTCATCGCCAGTAACAATACGATGCAGAAATGACTTCTTTTTGTGGCGAGCCAGCAGCATTTCCGACATGCAAAATCTTCTTTCAACGTCTCTTGGCTTCAATTCGTGTGGCACCCAATTTCCTTGCTTTTGAATGAAACCTGCTTTTTTTAAACGTTGTGAAATGGCTCCTTGAGTAACTCCCAATGATTTTGCAAGTTCTTCTTGAGTTTGACATGAATCCTCATCGAGTAATGCTTCCAATTCTTCATCTTCGAACTTTTTAGGCTGTCCAGGACGTTCCTTGTCGTCAACATCAAAATCACCACTTTTAAAGCGTCGAAACCAGTACTCACACGTTTGTTGCGATGGAGCATGCTCACCATAAACTTCACACAGCAATCTATAGCTTTCAGCTGCTTTTTTCTTCCATTGGAAGCAGAAAAGTAAAGTTTCCCGCAAATTGCGTTTTGTTGGCACAAAATTTGACATTTTTAGAACTCAAAAAAATTATGTTGTTTACACTTCAACGAAATGACATATACTGAAAAATTTAGCGCAATAATGACGCTTCACAATGAAGTTAGTTGCAGTGTAGTCTGATTGGTTTTAATATTAGTAACGCCATCTCTTGTAAAATCCTTAAAATTAATTAATACTACCAATAATAGGAACTAATTTGACACAATTTTCACATTTAGTTAATACACTTTTCAAACACACAAGTTCCGTGTAGATGGGCTACATTCGCCATATAATAAATAGGTCTACACTCTACGAGTAATAAAACACATGTTGTTTGGTTGGACTCTCAATATGGAATGACCATTTATGTTTATTCACCACTGTATTTATAGTTGGTTGACATACATATGATGAATGCATATGGAATGCATTACATTACACAGAAAAGTTCCGTGGAAAAATGTTATTATTCAATGTATTTGTTGTTGTTTTTTTGTATGTTGAATACACTGAATAATAACATTTTTCCACGGAACTTTTCTGTTGTGATGGCCTCAAAAAGAATAAATAAATTCAGATTTAAATAAAATAAATTCTCTCAATTTATTTGCAATGCTTTCACTTTGCCGTTCAGATTAAGAAGAACGAAAATACCATATAATACAAATAGTATGACCGGCAATACACCAATACTCAAGCAGTGCATGAAAGATGCGCTCTCATTGGTGGATAGCCGAATCATGACGCTACCCATACCAAAGGAAATCAGAGCGCATACATAAATAAGACAGAAACAAAAATGAGTGAACAGCTGACTCATTCGCTTCATACAATGCATTCTTATATGAGCTCACAGCTCGTCCATTCTCGACATCCATCAATCTCAGCGTAACTCGACATCCATCAATGTCTCTAACCATATATCGATCATTCTCAAGCTTTTTGTAAATGACATAAGGACCACGGAACTTCGGAATCAATGTCTTATTTTTTCCCACAGACACATCCACATTTTGGATCATGACAAAATCACCCTCGCTGAATTGATGGACGATGTTCATTCGTAAACAATTTAAGGTTCGCACACTGTGCTTTTTCGATGTTCTTCTTAGCTTCAGATCGAATGTCCACCAAATTATCGGGCTCACCAGTTAGCTTCTCGTCAAGGAATTCAGTCAGTTCGTCAACCACTTTTCAATATCATAATTGTCATCACCATTGAATTTTGGCTCCCCCTACCCAGGGGGACAAATGTTCGGCAAGCACTTCAAACTTTCAGGATATTTAGTGACTAATTAGTGAAAATTAGTGACACCATTTTCAGAATTTGTGACTCAATGAGTGATGAGTTAAAACCATAAATTTGTTTGGGCCTATTCCACAAAATGTCAATAACTAATTTTTCTAAATATGCAACAAAACGGAAATCTAATGATGCAAAATTTTAGTGATTAATTTGTGATTTCCAAATATGCCTCTAGTTCTACTATTCGACAATCGACAGAGCATATGTGAACAACAAATTGAATTAATAATAAAAATGAAGGCATATGTAAAATTTGAAAAGGCCTTTCACTAAAATAATATCTAACATACAACTAAACGGCCACATTATTTAGTGCTCAATTTGTGAATCACAAATATGTCATCGGTTGAATTTGTGATCAACAAATATAGTCACCGATTGATAATTTCCCTTTCCCCTTGAAAATAGAAATTTCCAAATGCATCACTTAATCCAAAAATCTCTTCACCATAATTTAGTGCTCAATTTGTGAATCACAAATATGTCATCGGTTGAATTTGTGATCAACAAATATAGTCACCGATTATAATTTCCCTTTCCCCTTGAAAATAGAAATTTCAAATGTTTCACTTAATCCAAAAATCTCTTCACCATATTTAGTGCTCAATTTGTGAATCACAAATATGTCATCGGTTGAATTTGTGATCAACAAATATAGTCACCGATTGATAATTTCTCTTTCCCCTTGAAAATAGAAATTTCCAAATGCATCACTAAATCCAAAAATCTCTTCACCATAATTTAGTGCTCAATTTTGAATCACAAATATGTCATCGGTTGAATTTGTGATCAACAAATATAGTCACCATTATAATTTCCCTTTCCCCTTGAAAATAGAAATTTCGAAATGTTTCACTTAATTCAAAAATCTCTTCACCATAATTTAGTGCTCAATTTGTGAATCACAAATATGTCATCGGTTGAATTTGTGATCAACAAATATAGTCACCGATTGATAATTTCCCTTTCCCCTTGAAAATAGAAATTTCGAAATGTTTCACTTAATTCAAAAATCTCTTCACCATAATTTAGTGCTCAATTTGTGAATCACAAATATGTCATCGGTTGAATTTGTGATCAACAAATATAGTCACCAATTGATAATTTCCCTTTCCCCTTGAAAATAAAAATTTCCAAATGTTTCACTTAAGTTGTGAACAAATCAATGCGTGTTGTAAGTTATCGTTATTCTTGTATATCTACGAACTAATTGGAACACTATACCCAAATGTTGAGATACATCTCCCTCCAAACAAGAGTTATTTTCAATCTATTGTAAAATATGAATGAACTTGCCAATTATGTGTCTAAAAGAATGAATGCAAAATAACTAGAGAGATTGATTATTATCTTACTTGATGAATTAATCTCCTTCATCTGTTTATAACATCAAGCGATCGTTTTTTTAGTAAATTCAAAAGAGCGTCCAATGAGCATATTATGCAACGAATGTTTCTGTGCATATTATTATAATTGGTTTCGACCTATTTTTTATACAATTCGATTGATAATTTGATTTACTTTATTTGTTCGCTCTGCACTGCCGATGTGTAGAAAGATTGTTAACTTATGTAGTTCTTCGCTATATCATTCTTTTTTTTCATTCCAAATTTAAAATATTGAAATACGATACGTTTGCAATATGAAAGAAATTTAACATATCAAGTCAATTATCCATATTACAATTAATTTAAAAAAAAATGCATTTTCAAAATTGAAATGAAGAATTTTAAGAAAAACCAAAATCATGTGTGAAAATATGTCTATATAAAAATGTGTACATCATTCTTACATGTGCATTAAAAAGATTTTGTGTTCTAAATGTTTTCTTATTCTTATAGTTAATTTCAAAAATGGCAAATGAATTAGGACTACAGGACTAATTTATTTTTTTTATTCAAAAAAAAATTTTCAACATTAGAATTTACGTGTAAGCCGAGAAATCAGTATTTTAAGTAAAACTAACATCAATTTTTATTGCTGTTTCTTCTTTCCAATTTCAAATAAATCGGCATTCCGATTGTGTGATTAAACATTTATGCTCGTCATTTTTATGATGCTGTCAGAACGAAACCGAGCTATCAAAATCACAATCAATGCAAATCATAAGAACGAAATGAAGAAAAAGAGTGAAGGAGAAAGAGAGAGAAAGAAAGAGAATGAAAACAAGAAAGAAGCAAACAAGAACTGACATTTATATCGATTTACATCCACTGATTTTTTAATTTATTCAATTAATTATATTACAATATATGTATATGAACGATGTGTATGTATGCAATGCAACATTCATTTACACTCTTATTTAATTCGATACTAATTCACAACAGTCTCAAAAAATATTCAGGCAAAAGCGTAACGCTAAACGTATGTAATGAAGTGTGTTGTATTCTACCCATAATTATGTTTAACCAAAGCAAACCATAAAGCTATAAATTAATCAAATTAATCAGTGTACATTTTTCATGCTTTATTTTTTCCTTCGTTTAAAATATTCGATCTTGAGCGGAACATAATGAGCGGTAATTTTATATCCGTTTTTATTGTTTCAGACACACTCATGTAACTCATACGCAATTTAACTTTTTTTTTTTTTATAAAATGCAATTTAATATATTTTTTCAATCAGTAAACTACATATTCACCCTTCTATTCCTCAAATTATCATATATTCATACTATTCCATAAATTTCATTAATTGCTCTTGTAATTTTTATCATTCAAATTGCACATTATATCATATAGTAAAATGTTCAAAACTGCGCTCAACTCGTTACCTATCGTTTTCATTCACTATATTTATTTAAAAAAATGAAAAAACTTTACCAACACATAAAAAATTTTAAATAACACGTATGTATGTACTTAAAACTAATTTTCATTATTTAAAATCATCTTAAATAGAAAGAGTGTGGTGCATTTATCAGTTATTTTTTCTCTCCTTACGCAAGACTTCAATATTTATTTCTCTTCCTTTTCGTTTTTTTTAACTCTTTTTCAATTCGCTTTCAAAAATAAACAAAAACATCAAAACATATTCAACAAAACAGCACCACAAACAATTTCAGTTCACTCACACATACACACCGTATATTCAACATTTTCGCACAATCTCGTTCAATCAGTTTACACCAACAATTTCATCATTTCATACTTTTTAAACTTCAAAATTCAATACAATTTCATTTTCATATTTTGCATCTAATCTACATTCTCCTTCATTATTTTTTTGTTACACACTTTTAAAACCATTTTACATCCATACAATTTCGTTCTCATTCTCTCACACAACACCTCTCACACAACCACACCCCCCCCCCTCCCCTCCACTCTCCTATTTTCACGTAACAATTACATCGTGCTATATTTTTACCAAATTCAACCATACTATTTTATTCACAAATTACACTAAATATGTGAGTTTTTAATTAAGTCTTTGATTTCATTTTCAAAATATCAATCGGTGACTATATTTTTATCCAAATTCAACCATCATATTTTATTCACAAATTAGCACTAAATTATGTGAAGATTTTTAATTAAGTAAACATTTCGAAATTTCTATTTTCAAGGAAGAAATTATCAATCGGTGACTATATTTTTATCACAAATTCAACCATACATATTTTATTCACAAATTAGCACTAAATAATGGTGAAGAGATTTTTAATTAATGAACATTTCGAAATTTCTATTTTCAAGGGAAAGGAAATATCAATCGGTGACTATATTTTTATCACAAATTCAACCATACATATTTTATTCACAAATTAGCACTAAATTATGGTGAAGAGATTTTTGATTAAGTGAACATTTGGAAATTTCTATTTTAAAGGGAAGAGAAATTATCAATCGGTGACTATATTTTTATCACAAATTCAACCGATGACATATTTTGATTCACAAATTAGCACTAAATATGGTGAAGAGATTTTTAATTAGTAACATTTCGAAATTTCTATTTTCAAGGAAAGGAAATTATCAATCGGTGACTATATTTTTGATCACAAATTCAACCATACATATTTTGATTCACAAATTAGCACTAAATAATGTGGCCGTTTAGTTTATGTTAGATATTATTTTAGTGAAAGGCCTTTTCAAATTTTACATATGCCTTCATTTTTATTATTAATTCAATTTTTTTCACATATGCTCTTCATTTCAATAGTAGAACAGAGGCATATTTGGAAATCACAAATTAATCACTAAAATTTTCATCATTAGATTTCCTTTTTTGCATATTTAGAAAAATTAGTTATTACATTTTTGGAATAGGCCCAAACAAATTTATGGTTTTAACTCATCACTCATTAGTCACAAATTCTAAAATGGTGTCACTAATTTTCACTAATTAGTCACTAAATATCCTGAAAGTTTAAGTGCTTGCCAACATTTGTCCCCCTGTAGGGGGAGCCTTAATTTTGATACCATTGATTCCACAACACTGACATCAGCCAACCGAGGTGCTTGCATTGGTGGTGGCTCTAGTGCGTTTGCCTGACTTGGCTCAAACAAAACATCAGTTGGTCGAAGTACATCAGAATTCACACTACGATTCACATTCACTTCATTTGCCTTCATCGCATTAATTTCCGCTTGTAATTCAATCAGTTGTTTTCGCTTTCGTAAAATGGCAATCGATCGATCCAATTGGCTTTCATTCAATTCATCAACGACGTTTTCATCAACTCCACTCGCTTGATTTATCACATTTATTTTTACTATTTGTCAACGATATTATAGATCAAATGCCGGATGTCATGATTTCGCTATTTGCTGATGACTGCAAAATTGCCAAACCTGTAAAGCCTCAAGATGCATTGATTTTACAAAGAGCCATTAACAACTTGAAGCAGTGGTGTGAAAAAATGACCTTCATCTGAATTTTGACAAATGTGCCGTATTATCCATCAAAAGAGGACATCATTATCTTCCAACCGGTGACTACAAGTTTGTTCGAGTTAATGAACACAAAGATTTGAGTGTTCTATTCGATGGAAAATTGTCTTTTACGAAACATATTGACACGGTTTCAGCCAAAGCAACTGCGGCGCTAGGATTCGTTAAACGTTTTTGCCACGACATTTCTGATATTGGCACATTAAAATCACTCTACTATACTTTAGCCACATATTGAATACTGTAGCACGGTTTGGTTACCATTTTACAACATACATAAGTGCAAAATAGAAAGCATACAACGTCAATTTACAATGTTTGCTCGCAAAGATTGTCCGTCTGAGTTGAACAAGTTCACAGTTACTCCGTATGATGAAAGACTGGCATCGCTAAATACAGACCAGTTCATGTACTGAATAATTATTTGCTGGTGAATTTAGTTGCTAAATTTATCTGCTAAATCGTTGCGTGATGCTTGCGTATTGTATCGACCGTACATTCGTCCAAGAGAATTGCACACAAAAAACGGTTGTAGCGCAAGCGTAAAACAATACGCAAGCGTCACGCAACGATTTAGCAGATAAATTTAGCAACTAAATTCATCAGCAAATAATTATTCAGTACATGAACTGGTCTGGCTAAATATGACAAGTCTTCAGCGAAGAAGAATAAATTCCAGCGTCATATTTTGGTATGAAATTTTAAATGGTAACACAATCTGCCCGACTGTTAAGCGTGCAATTACCTCCAATCAAAATAATCGGAACCTGCGTAGGGCTAAATTATTTAAAATAACAGACAAAAAAATGAGCCTATCTAACTACACCTTTAGCCTAGGGGGAAATAACTATATGCGTATTCGCACTATGCGCAGTTATATGCATTTATTTGCACAGCGTTTATAAATGCGATTGATGTTGTTTTCATGTTGCTTCTTCTTCTTCGTATTGAGTGCAAATAGCTACGCATAACAGAGGCGAATACGCATATACGTTCTCCTATCATGTGCAGTATATGCAAATATTTGCAGTCTATTTGCACCGCTATTTCCCCCTAGCCTTTAGCTCAAATGTGCAAATATTTGAACAAAGTAGCTGAAAAATTCACGGTGGCTGAACATCGAACATCATTTTTAACGTCAATTCGTAACACTACCGACGATGTTTTTGATTGTTAGAGAGATTGATATCTGTTGCAATTTTTAGCTTCAATTTTAAATATTAATTTTTTTTTAACAAATTCTACTTACACTATTTGAAAACATTAAAAATATTTGCAAGCAAATTCCATTGATATTGTAATTTTTCATAAGGTATTGAACGCACTCATCACAGAATTGACATTTGGCATTCGTTGAGTTTTGAAATTATATTATTCAATACTATTTTTAATGTTTTCAAATAAAATCGCCCACTCTTTACGGCAGAAAAAAAAGAAATCTGCCGTACACCAGAAAAAAAGTAATTTGTTTTAGGGCTCTTGGTCTATTTTTATCAGTTTCATCGAATATTAGATTATTTTTCTGGCATTTTCCTTCAATTAACTGAATGAGCTCATTGCGAGCAAAAATTTCAACGTCTTTGATGTGAGCATTTTCAAATTGATTTAATGAAATTGCATTCTTGTATCCATACAAGCTGAAAAAAATGTTCAAATTCAAGTGAGATAATTATATTTTGAATAATTAATTGATATTTTTCTCACCAAAATAGATTTTTTATGTGACATGCAATTGGTGTGCACAAACCAAATTCAATATTCCGCCAGAATCGATTCTTCTGTGATTTCCATGCTTTTGTATTCGAATCACAGTAACCACTATACCGGACCACCCATGAATCGATCAAATAAGCTGTGCAAATCATATTGTTATATTTCAAAACTAACAGTGTCATCGATTTTTATTTGTTGATTGATTTGTCAAAAAAATGTTCTTTGTTTCACATTTCATTGTATTATCGTTTGACACTTAACTGAATCAGCTGTTTATTAGAAACAGTAAGCGGCATAGAATACAGCATTGCTTCATGCACACACTCTTAAGCAAATCATTTTGAATTTGACGTGAATTTTTTTTGCATAGCGATACTGTGAATTGTGTTGCCAAACATACACTCAAACACTCAAAGGAACCGATTGATTCAGTGAAACAAGGAAACCAGTTAAGTTTGTGTGTTTGTGTTTTTGTAGCATCGCAGTGAAATCAATCTACATATTATTCACACAAGCTGCTTTGGGTATTGTTTTGTTTTTTATTTTATATTTTTGTTACGTTTGATACTTAGCAAATACTTTCGGTACTTCGGTACCGATTTCCCCCTCGGAACTAACATATTTTATTACTTCATATTTATTACTCACACCTATGGTTTTTATGCTGAATCTGTACATGTATGTTGATTATGATTTCGAGATAGCTTGGGACGGCCTAGTACAGTGCTGCAACCTGGTTGAAATCCAAATTGCGACGAATCCAACAAATTTTTCTCCTTGCATTCGGATCGTAGAAGTTTGTCGACGATTTTTTCGTAGCATTTACTTATCGTTGGCAATTGAGAGATTGGTCGCCAGTTATTTATTATTTCATTGTTTTTGCTTGGTTTCGGTACAGGTGTAACGCATGCAATTTTCCAATTCGATGGAATGTACTGCATGTTTGTGTTGTGTTTGAAAACGATAGTCAGCAGATATATTTTTGACGGCGATAATTTCTTCAGTGCATAATTTGGCATACTATCATTTCCCGATGACTTCTTGCTGTTTCTAGTTTTAATGATGTTTTGCACGTCAGCTGTGCTCTTCATTTGGATGTTGTGTCTGATTGTCTCTGAAATTCGCTGGCAAAACCGGTGAAAAATTTAATATTTGTCCTGGATTTTCATACAAAGCATTCACTAGCAGTACTTCATTTTGCATTGATGATTGAATGTGGTATGTGAGCTCGTAAGCGGCTGCAAAATGATCGGAAAAAGCGTCACATTTCTTTTTTTCAGTCGGAAAATGATTTGTTTTTTTTCGTTGAAAATGGTCGACGGAATTTCACTCATATTTTTATATTTGCTTATTTGTTTTATATTTTTGAACAAATTATTATCAGGCCGGATATCTTTCAATTTGCTTTTCCACCATCTTTTATAATCATCATTTATGGAATTTACCATCATTTGATTGACTAATTTCAATTGTGACTTCATATGCACAATGTTTTCATTATTACTATTTCTGTATTTCTTTCTTATTAATTTTCTCTTTTCTTTTATCAGATTTGTGGATTTTGTTGATAATTCTACTTCACCACTAGGAATTTTAATTTCCGGCACACATATTTTTATTGCACTTATAAATATTTCTTCAATATTTAAACACACACTGTCCATTTCATGACCAGACATGTTACGATTTACAGGAATATTCAAATTCTTTATTATTTCGTCAACATATTTATTAAAAATAGCCCAATTCGTTTTTTTTTAAATTTTTAATGCTAGTTGGTTTAATCGTTTTTATTTTATCACATTCAATATGAATAAAAATCACAGAATGCTCGGAGAATATTTCGCTTAATGGTATTTTTCCATTTATAAAACAGTTTTGTAAATTAAAATAATCAATGATGATAGCAAAATCGATGAACGAACTCGTATCATTTACGTTGTATGATGGTTTTGCTGGTGCTCAATATTTTGTTGTTGTCATACCATTCGCTAATTAATCTTCCATTCCTGCACATTTTATTGCCGCCCCAAATTGCGCAGTGGGCATTAGCTCGAAGTATACAAATCAATTGCCAAATGAGTAAAAGAGAAGAAGAAAAAAACACGAAGACAAGTGCGAACGACAGTGATTATCACGAACAGTTGAGAGGTTTCTTTTCTTCATTCGCAACGTATATTCAGCGCATCATCGAACGGCTGGAATATTGGGAAGCTTGTAAGGGTGTGTATACAGAATGTTCTGTTTTGACTTTCTTCTTGTGCAGCGATATCTACCGAGTCAAAAAAACTTTCGTTGGTTATCACTGTTCGTTTTTTTTTTATTTCTTTCTCACACATTCAAGTTTTGTCGCCTGAACTGTGATATTGAGGTGGCGCATGAAAATCAAACACATTGAGAAAGAGAAAGAAAAAAAAAGAAGAAAGACAAAATATTATGTGATGCGCTTGGTGCTTTAAACAATTGTTCAGGCAACATTCAGTGCGCGTCAATATAGGCATCAAATAGATGTAATTTGCCACAAAGAATAGAAATTTTGTTTTTCTAAAAATTGTTTGGTATCGTTTCATTTTACGAAAGGTGATTTGACTTTTTAAAAATATTTTTTGTGCTAGAAAAATCTATCAGAAAATTCATTTTAATGAATTTCTAAATGGAATGTGAGCTCAAATAGCGGATTTGTGGAATGTGTCAATTGAAGTGAAATTGTATTTAATTTGACTTCTTGGAGTGAATTTCTTAAGATGCACCGGTATTTTAAATAAAATGTTTCTTCCACACTATTTCTGTTCTGCCAACAAATATTTTTGTTTCGTTTCTATCAGAATATTGAATCATCATAAAAATTATTCGGTATTAAAACTATTATTGGCTTTCACTTGCTTCACAATTAGGGACGTTTTGAGAATAAACGTAAACGTGCAAAATAAACGTTTATTCTCCAGCGTTTTTTTTTTGATCGTTTATTATCGGTTTAAAATCGCTAATAACGTTTATGAGCGTTATTTAATGTTTAAAAAACGGTGTTGTTATAAACGTTTTAGAATAACGCTGCCGAAATAAACGCCGTTTATCATCCCTATTCACAATGCATTGCTATCTCTCTATAAAGAGATGTGCACCATTATATACGTGACTCAGACAGCCTGAGAAATTTAACAGCCGCTTTGCACATTTGGTTTGCTTTGACAAATTTTCAAGCTATTCTCTGATTTTTCATTTTATTTCAGTTTTGTTTTAAGTTTAATAATTAATTTCATTTTTATTAAACCTCGGTTATTAAACCTAGTGACATCGCGCTTTTTGCTGTAAATTTGGAGAATTGTTCAACATCCTCATTTACTTTGACTATTTGAGCGTGCATCTTATTGACATTCGAAAGGTCACAACACAAATAAGGTGTGTATATTTTTTTAATTTGAAAGTCTCTCAAAATGATTGAAATTATTATCGGTAGTTTTTAATGAATATTCATTTATTGGATATTTTTTACCCAAAATTGCACTTTATATCATTTTATTTGTTTTCATTTTTTTCGTTCATTCTTGATGTTTCAAACTCTTAGACTTGTTCATTGTTCTTGATTAAAGTGATTTCTTGATTAAAGTGATTAAGTGCGTATTTGGCCGGTGCTTTGAAACATACGATTTTTAAACCGCGAGGAAAGCCTTCTGATGTATGGGAACGAGGCATGCATGCAGTTTGCAAGGCAGATAACACCGTCATTGAAAACTGGTACATTTGCAAGAGGCAAAATAACCAAAAGAATGATTGCAATGAATTGTTCAATCTAAAGTTAAGTCATGGAAACAACCGTTTACGTGAGCATTGCGATAAACATGATAAGGACGACAAACAAGAAAAATGTTTCATGGCATAAACTCGAACCACTTGCTCTGCAGAGGGCTATAATGGCATATTGGGAAAGACATTCGAAAAACACCCCAATTTCCTGGTTTTTGTAGACTCGTTGCAGTGGGAAAAGCTTTGTAAAAGTAATGCCTTAGAGCAGCATATCAATGGTGCAAGACAGAATCAGCCGAAAAGGATAGTTCATTAACACCTTCAAACTGAAGTAAAGACAATGACAATGCCGAATGCCATATGAGTAGTTCAGAGGAAAAATGTCACACAGAAAAGTTCCGTGGAAAAATGACAAACGAGTCCGAATATTCGTATAATCTACGAAAGAATTCGTAATATTCAACGTATTTGTTATTGTATTTTTCGTATATTCGTACTCGTTTGTCATTTTTCCACGGAACTTTTCTGTATGACATTTTTCCTCTGAACTACTCATATCTTGATACTAAAGTTTATACAATTTTATTGTTTCATGCTCAAGATATTTTCTTCGACATTCTCATCGCTGGCATCTTACCAATTTGTCGGGCTGGCGCAACTTTTTGATAACAGCTGCTGAAACACTGCCAATATTTTTGCCAAAAACTGTGGCGCGTGCCAAAGCGTCAGCCAGTTGACTACGCGTGATCGCAATCAACTCATTTTCATGAGTGCGCATGTGTTTTAGCATGTTGCTAGGCCCATCTTTTGATGTGTAAAGGAAAGTTCGGCTACACAGAGAACAACGATGCCAATTGGGGATACGTCTGTTGTTCTCTGTACGACACAACACACGGAACCCCAATTCCCACATTGGCGAAGAATGCCCTTGTTCAATCATATCCCTTCTTCAAAAGCCCTTGTTCAATCATATCATCGATTTCGTCCGGCATTAGCCGACTTGGATTTTTGGCCGCATCATTGTATTTATTCATTTCGTTGATATTATTTGATTTCCGCCCGGACAATATTTCTGGGAGAATGAGATAATGAGAGAAGGAAAGAAGTAGAGAAGGAGAGAGTGAGTGATAGAGCGAGAAGTGTGAATGAGAAAAAAAAACGAAGAAAATTCAACGAATTGATGTGTGTTTGTTTAATAATTTCCTCATATAACATGAAAAAATGTGTCTTAAATTTATCAGATTTCATTTCAAATCTTGAAATTGGCCTTTCATATTTTGCAAGAAAACAAATTAATAGAGAGAAAAGCATTGAAATAAATCATTTCCTTCTTTTTGTTTCGGTGTAAAGTCCAAATCATATTTTTATAAATTTTTTGGCGAAAAATTATTTTGGTCACAAATAAAAAAAACGCAAAACTTTAAATTAAAAACTAAATCAGTTGAAAAAGAAGTGTGAGTAGAGCGGGTTAGAATGATAGCGTATTCTGTAAGTGAAATTTTATTGTATGTATACTCAAGTTCATACATGAGTGTTGTAAAACCTAATACATTCAACTACCAACTAACCAACACATACGACACAACTGCGTAGTGCTAAGAAAGATTGAATAAACATTTATTCCTTTGTATACACTTGCTAAGAACAGACGTCTTTTTAATGTGCTTGTTATTTCAGCTGGACTTCACAACAAGAGCTAAAATGGATAATGTTTCGACACCAAGACGAGGAACAAGAGAGCGTGTACAGGTGAGACAATTCCAAGCACATTTTGCATTATTATCCACAGAGCCGACAACTGTAAATGAAGCGCTTGTCAGCAAAGAGGCTGATGAATGGATAAAAGCAATGGATGAGGAAATTCAATCTCATAAAGAAAACGACACTTGGACATTGGTAAAATTGCCGGATAATAGACAGGCCATAAAAACCAAATGGGTTTTTAAATTAAAAACAAATGATCGGGGTGAGCCAATTCGTTACAAGGCTCGTCTAGTGGCAAAAGGTTGTAGTCAAAAATACGGTGTTGACTACAACGAAACATTCTCACCTGTTGTGAGACATAACACCATTCGTTATTTGATGGCATTCGCAGTGAAGCGAAAAATGAAAATATATCAAATGGACGCCATCACAGCTTTTTTACAAGGCAAACTCGATGAAGAGATCTATATGTACCAGCCAGATCGGTACGAAAGTGGATCAAGCTTGGTTTGCAGACTAAACAAAGCTGTGTATGGCCTGAAACAGGCAGGAAGACAGTGGAACAAAAAATTGGATAAGTTCCTAATCGATATTGGCTTTGCCAAAAGTCAATGTGATCCATGTGTCTATATTATGCCTAATTTGATAATAGCCATTTACGTTGACGATTTTCTCATTTTTTATTTAGATAGTGTGAAGCTTGATGAAATTCGAAGTCAATTGCATCGGAATTTCAGAATGAAGGATGTCGGTTTGGCCAAAAATTGCCTTGGAATGAACATAAACCAGTGTGGAGATTTTATAGAATTGGATCAAAATAAATATATTCTTGAAATTTTACAGAAATTTAACATGGCCGGGTGCAAACCAACGAAAACACCCAGTGAGTTGAACAACAAGCTCACACAACAAATGGTAACCGATGTCAATAGCATTACTGGAAAAGTGCCATATCAGGAAGTCATTGGTTCATTTATCGAATGCAACAAGACCTGATTTGGCTTTTGCAACAAGTGATATGAGCCGTTTCAACGCAAATCATGCAGAACCACATTGGACTGCAGTAAAAAGAATTTTGCCTTATTTAAAGGGCACGGCACATTTGAAGCTTCGATTTCATCGTGACAGTAACAATGCATCATTACATGCATTTTGTGATGCTGACTGGGCATCGGAATTGGATGACAGAGAATCGCGCACTGGTTATCTTTTGATGATGGTGGGCGGAGCAATTTCTTGGATGAGTAAGAAACAGCCAATTGTGGCTTTATCCAGTACAGAGGCCGAATATATTTCTTTATCGGCTGTTGTGCGTGAAGTGATTTGGACAATTCAACTCGCAGGGGAAATGGGCGACGTACCAAAACCAGTGGTAATTTATTGTGATAACAAAAGCGCAATAGATTTGGCTGCAGTTGCAGCTTATAGGCCACGAACAAAACATATAGACATCCGTTATCACCACACGCGTGATCAGGTGCAGCGGGGGATCATCCGTTTGGAGCATGTAACTACAGGTTTACCAAATGCTGTAACACATTACATTTAGCATTACAGGCAAAAGTAATGTTAGAGTAACGGCGGTAACGAAAGCAGTAACAAGCGCAAAAAAAGTGCTCTCAATCACTTGATTTTATTGTCAGCATCTTATCATCATGATGTATGATTGAGAACATTTTTTTTCCACTCGTTACTGCTTTAGTTACCGCCGTTACTCTAACATTACTTTTGCCTGTAATGCTAAATGTAATGTGTTACAGCATTTGGTAAACCTGTACATGTAACAACCGAAAAACAGACGGCCGACGCATTAACCAAAGCAGTTACTGGGGAAAAAACTCAATTTTGCACAAGAAGCATGGGATTGAAAGAATAAGCATTTTCACTTACATTTTCATTTTGTTTGTCTTTATATTCACTAATGCATAATAATTTTTTTTTTTCTTCCCATATTTCTTTTAGATATTTAATATTAATAATTAAGCAAATTTACATTTTTTTTTTACCGTAAAAAGAAAAATTTTGTTTGTCACGCGCAAAATTGTGAAACCTTTGGAATTTTAACAAGAATAATTTTGTAAAATCAGCAATTGTAATAGTACATAAGAGCGAAGTGAATGTTAAATTCGATAGTCTTAAACAACACTCTGTTGTAACAACACGTTAATTTTTTGAACGAAACAAAAATGGGTGGAGGAGAATCGAAAAGCAAGAGCGAAAGCACGCAAGTCATGGACGTGGGCGGTCAACACATTGTTCATCTATCATCGAATTCGGACCTGGCAATGATTGGAATCATGATATTGATGTGCCTCAAATTCATCGAGATGTTAATCTTCATCTATCGCAGCCATCAAAAACGGGTGACAAGAAGAGGAAACGGCTGTAATTGTCAACGGCTAAATGCAGTCCAACCAAATGTGTAAAGTCAATTGATTAAGTTCATTAAAAGACCATGTTAGTTATTGATTAGTTTTGATGATCGCATTTTTTTTTATTGTAAAAATTAAGATCAAGAGAGGATGTTGTAAAACCTAATACATTCAACTACCAACTAACCAATACATACGATACAACTGCGTAGTGCTAAGAAAGATTGAATAAACATTTAAAATCCTTCCCCTTTTTAATCTTGTTTTTTTTCTATAATAAGATATTAAATAGATATCATTGAATCACTAATTTATTCCTGGGATGGAAATTCTTAGTGTTTCCCTCTCCCCTAATATAATACTACGCTTCTTTTTCTCCTTTTTTTTTTTTTTTTTTTTTTTTTTTTTTTTTTTTTCCCATATAAGTAATTTATTGTTTAAATCAAATTTTTCCCTTTTCCTAGGGGAATTTATGGAATATATATCCAGAAATCTCAAAAAATCTCTCAATTTTTCTACCTAAAACATAAATTTGTTGCCTACGAATATTTGCGGATTTGTAGCAGATATTCACTCTATGATCACGAAGAATATCTGCTGCAAATCCAAACTATCTGCAATATCTGCAACACATCTGATTTGAGTCGTTGAGTCGGTGCTCAACAAAGTTGGTGCTCATAGCTGGTGAACAACACATTTCCTGGAAAACAACAACAATTTGAACTGATAGATTTCAATGCACACCGGGTTTTTTCATATGATTTATACACAGTAATTTTAGTAAAAATTAATAATTCGTCTATTTATAATTGAATAAATAAATTTACGCTATATTTTGAACTATAGTATGTTACACTACATAAAACTGTGCATAAATGAAATCACGATTTCAATGCGCACTTTTTTTTATATGATTTCTATTCATTAGTTCCAGTAAAATGCAATATTACATCTACATATATCGATTTAATATTAGATTCATGAACAACTCGATCATCTGATAAATAATATTGGACTAATCACAGAAAATCACTGTTAATAATTAATTTCACTTTAAAAAAAACAAAACTTATACCTTTCCCGGTTTAAACTTTCTTTTCTTTTCGACAATTTCTTCATTTTCACTCAGTTTTATTTTTTTTATCACACAACGTGCTCCGTTACAATCAACGATTAGGAATGTACTAAATAGCCATGAATAATTTTTGGTGATGTGCCGCACAAAATTATACATAACTGGAATTTACAGTAAATGTGATGCATCTCGTTTCTGCACGCACAAAAATAATCTCAATGCTAATATTAAAAATGTGCATGGTATATTTTATTTGTTCGCATCGCCAGCGATATTAATATGAAATAAAGTCGCGCATCGCCGATACAAGAATTTTATAGAAGAGGCTCCCTGAAATAAGGTCTCATCGATTTAATTTCATAAAAACCTCTTGATTTCAAATTGTATTATGGTCTCTCGACCATATTTCATTTTGAAAACTCAATTAGGGTCGGCCAAAAAATGAATTTAAGCCGCCCTTTTAAATGCACCAGCGACTTTATTTCATGCGACTTTATTTCAGGGCCCCAATAACTGATTCGGGAATTTCGTCGCCATTTATCAGACATTTACGAATCAATATTTATAAAACAAAAATTAAAATAAAATTTATTTATATATTTTGATATTATTTGTATGTGTGAGCCGCACTGAAACGAACTCTGTGAAGAACTGAGCTAAGACGGAATGCGTGCAACGTCTGTGAGCCGCATGCCGCACACATACAAACGCATTCCATTTCTACTGCTTCTTCCAAGCAGTGTTCGTTTCAGTGCGGCTCACACATACAAATAATATCAAAATATATAAATAAATTTTATTTTAATTTTTGTTTTATAAATATTGATTCGTGAATGTCTGCCATTTATACTTTCCACCAATGATAAAATTCTTTTTAACTTATCCATTTTCAATTTTTAAACAACTAAATTGCATATTTTTCACATATCAAATGTTTACGCTCGATGTTTGTGTCGTTTGGTTGAATGTCATTCGATTTTATTTTGAATTGAAACATGTCGATACTACAGAACTATGTCAATTGTCAAAATGCACTAGTTATATTACAAATATACGCAATATATGCAATATATGGACTTTTATTTGAATATTCGTAAGTTATAATAATTTATACAAGACAAACGAATCTTTATATGCAATATTCTTAATATATATGTATTCTGACATAAAAGCCCCTAGATCAGACTCTGATCATCAGAGCTATCCCATAGCATTGGTAATGTTGTTAGTGCACGATCTACGTTTTGCCCTCTGTTTAAGAAAAATACGATGAATAAATATATACAATAATGAGAAATTAAGACAACATTATTACCGGCAACTAGGAAATATAAATATTTTTGGCTTTCCCAGTAGATGTGAACAGCTGAAATTGCTGAAGTATGGTATGATGTCATTAACATATAACGTATTACCGTCACTGAATTCAATAATGTTATTTCCATTACGATCACCGTTGCCATGTGACGAAACACAAAAGACCAAGCAGTCATATTTCTGCAAATCTGGCCAGACTGATAACTTTTTCAACAGTTACATGAAATTCTATGCAAAAAATAATATTATTTTACGTTTGCTTCAAAAACAAAACAAAATACATACGTACATCCTTTGATATATCCACGGGTGTAGTACAAAGCAGTTTTCTTACCTCCCGAATGCTAACGCCATCTCAATGTTTGTATTGAAAACGGAATTATGTGCAAATGTCGTTGCATTCCTAGCAAAGATGCCGATAAAAATCTAAAGATGGCGTTAGCATTCGGGAAGTTAGAAACTGATTTGTACTACACCCGTGGATATATCCTCGTAATAAAAACATTCTAAGCCCATTTCCCGAAATAATATAATTAATCTGTCACGATCGTTCGTTCCAGCTTCTCGTTTTCTTTCTGGTTTCTGGAAATTAATGATGTTTACGAAAATGAAAACACCACGATGCTTAGATTTCATTGAATAAATTCCAATTCGACCATTTTGATTTTTTGAATTGACCGTCGAATGGTGATTCTATTTCTTCTTAAAATGGAGTAATTTCCATTTTTGAAGATAAAAATTTATCGAATGTAAGATTGTATTTGATTGATTGATGAACTTTCGTTTGCTACTTAGAGTGTCTTTCGATTCTTTACTAACCAATTGCAAATAAACGTTCACTTGAAATGTTAGTTGTCAATCAACTTCATTAGACGTTTTCTTTATGTGACATTTTGTTCAGAGCTTGTTAGTTCCCTAAACGTAGCAAAAGTCACAAATTCTCTTCCCAAATTCGTGTCATTTTGTATGTTGTTTTTTAATAATTCGTAGGTAACTTTTGAAAAGATTCTTACAGTTTTTCTATTCAAATAAAAACATAATCTAGCATAATTTTCTAGCAATTGGTAAATGCGAACGAAACGTATGAAATATTGAGTGTGAACGATGCACTGAAAATCCAGAATGTGTATGCGAATGTATGCGTGTACGAACTATGATGGCTATGACAGTTTGTTTATGTATAGGACATTATTTGTGCAATCGAAACTCCGCAGCATTATTTCATTTTCATTTCGATAAAACCATTGATAAACACAATAAAAATCTTATAGAGGCAACCGAGAGGTGATACGTAGTTCAGTGATTGTGCTTCACAGCTTTGTCATACCTCAAATACAGTTACAGACTAAATAATTTGAAGGAAGTAATAATCGATATTTGCAATTATTTCATTGGGTAGGAATCAATTCAAATAGCAAGAAGAATGAAGCGCATGCTGGAAAACAACCAAATCTCATCAACATCAACAACAGTTTCACCGGATAATACTACCAAGAAACAAAGAAAAAAATCTCCACCAAATACACCAGCCATACCAAGTCAAATCTCAGCCAATGAAATAATGTATCATGAACAGGAAAGACTCAAAACATTTGGACGTAATTGGCCACATCAATCCATCGATCCACGTAAATTGGCCAAAATTGGATTATATTTTGTTGGGCGAGGCGATACAGTAACATGTCCTTTTTGCCATACATTTTTGAATAATCTACAAAGTTTTGAACATGCATTAGATATACATATGAACAGTTGCGGATGAAAATGTTATCCAGAAAAGTTGCGGGTGAAAATGTTCGGGACATGGAGTGCGTGCAACATTCGAATCTCATTCGAATGTACACTAAAATTGGTTCAAAAATAAACTATGTTGCCTTTGCTATACATTTAAAATACATTGCGCTCAGCTTGGTTCATAGATGCCGTTAAGTGTTCAAAATTATTTTGCAGGCAATGTATGGTTCGGGAGCTAAGTGGTATTACCAGTTAGCTAGCTAACTGCTAATCTGAGCTAACTGGTAATACCACTTAGCTCGAGCTAACTGGTAATCTGAGCTAATTGGTAATACCACTTAGCTCCCGAACATTTTCACCCGCAACTTTTCTGGATAACATTTTCATCCGCAACTGTTCAAATACTGTTACAAAAATTGGATTTTAAAGCATACACGATCAACAAAGAAGTAAAACAAAAAGTGTCACTATCAGATTGTGTGGAAGAATGGTTTGGGAAACCGCTTAACAAAGATTTCACGCTATCAGATTGGAGTGTGGATGGTGAACTATCGCACGAACAAACCATGTATGCAGCAATGGATGCATGGGTATTGGTTCCTCTGCTCGAAACTATCCAAATTGATCCACGCTACACGGATAGTATTGTACTTGCTATGTCGCAATCGAAATTCCTTTCAAAAACTGTAGACAGTATTGATGTCACTCACTGAATAAAACATACAATAGAATAAAATGTAAGCATTCGCCTGATACTCTAATAACAATGTGAAAATTAAACTTAAGAAACGTTGATTTATACATACCAATTTATTATCCAAATGTTGTTCCTATTAAATCTAAGTTTTCCAGAAAATTATTAAAATGAAATTATGATTAAGGAATCGACAACATGACTTTCATTAATTTGTTGCTTTAATTTTTACATTACACCTTTACAGTCTTTCAGATTATGTGTATTCTCATTCTTATCTTTTTTTTTTTGTATGAAAATTCGAATGGTAAGTACAAAACAACTAAGGCCATCTATTGAGAAATATCATAATCAAATATATACTTGAGCTAACAATAGATTATCATTTAGCTAAGCTAATTACCATTTAACTCTTGAATATTTTTCCGCGCAACTTTTCTACATAACGTTTTTCCTCTAAGCTGTTCACTTATGAATTAAGTACAGTCACTTTTGGTGTGAAGCCGGCTCCATATTTAGCAATAGCAAGCACATTTTATCTCGCTGATATGGAAAAGTACAAATTCCCAGAAGCATCCAAACGTATAAAAACCGACTTTTACGTCGACGATCAAATGAGTGGAAGTTATTCACCTGCTTCTGCCAAACAATTACAAATCGAGTTGAATGCCATTTTTGAATCTGCTCATATGAATCATTTTACCATAGACATCTCAAAATTGAATCATAATCCACGTATTACCAGGCGACAATTGTTGTCTGACGCATCAAAATTGTATGACCCTTGTGGAATATTAAGTCCAGTCACCGTCAAGGGAAAAATGATGATGCAAAGGCTATTTAAAGAGAACATCGATTGGGACAATGAGGCAACTGATGAAATCCAATCTGAATGGAGAAAATATCGAAATGAATTGCCAATTATTGCAAACATTAAAATCAATCGCTGGCTTCAGTTAACTCCAGAGTCATGCGTTACTTCGCATGGATTTTGTGACAGCTCTGAACCAGCCTACGCAGCGGCAATATATTTAGTTCAACGATTAAACAAAGTAACTACTTCGATGCTAATTTGTTCAAAAACGAAAGTGGCTCCATATCCATCTTTGGACTGACTCGTCTATCGTTCTTACTTGGCTACAGTCTCATGCTTCACGATGGAAAACATACATAGCTCATCGTGTTGCTGAAATTCATTCAAATTATGAAGCAAAGCATTGGCGGCACGTTCGCACACATGATAATCCAGCAGACATCGCTTCTCGAGGTGCATTGCCTAGTCAGCTGAAAGACAACTAATTATGGTTTTCTGGACCAAAATGGCTATTATTACCAGAAAAAGATTGGCCAAGGTCCATTCCAGTTCTATCACCAAACGCCAATTTAGAACCTAAAGTTCACATTAATTTGATTGGTACAAAAATACAAGCATAGCTAGATCTATTACTTCGTTTTTCTAACTTGAATCATCTGTTACGCATAACAGCACGAATATTTCGATTCATTCACCAATATATTGTAAAAAATGAAACTCTAAAATATTCAAAAGACTACGTAACTTCTGCTGAACTCACAAGAGCCAAAATTTTATGGGTAAAATATGTTCAACGAATATATTTTGCTAATGAAATAGCAAGTCTGGAGAAAAACAGAGCTATTAGTAATAAAAGTAAATTAAAACAATTGAATCCAGTTATAGAAAATGGAATTTTAATCGTTCAAGGCCGATTAGGACAATCAAAATTGTCTGAAAGGCAGAAGTTTCCGATGATATTACCTGCAGAAGGTCATTTCTCACAACTAGTAGTCGATAACGCACACAGATCAATGTTACACGGTACTATTCATCAAACCTTAGTTCGCGTACGACAAGAATTTTGGATGTTAAAATGCCGATTTATTGTAAAATCACACATACATCACTGCATACAATGCTATAGGCAAAATCCAAAAGCACTTGAACAAATCATGCCATAAAAACCACACCAGCACGTGCGTTTCTACACTGTGGTTTAGATTTTGCAGGACCAATAGAAATCAAAAGTTCTAATAGACGAAATGCACCAGTTGAAAAAGGCTACATTTGTGTATTCGTTTGCATGGTATCAAAAGCAGCTCATTTAAAACTCGTTGGTGATCTAAGCACCCAGAAATTCATTCTAGCGCTACGAAGAATGATAGCTCGACGTGGAATTTGCAAAAATATTTGTAATGTATTCGGTTCGGTAGTCGAATCAAGAAGAAACCTTTTTATTCAATGTTCTTATTAACTAATGACATTTGTATATAATGTATAAATGATGATGTTGAATGTCAAATAAGCAGGGTTGTATTGGGTGTGTTCCTAGAAAGACGCGCATCGTTACTAACTTCGTTTCGATTCACTCGCGCCATTTTTTTTGACAGTGACAGCTATTCTATCTTAAAGAGCATCAAAAAATCTATTGAATTACAAGTGTCAAAGTGAACAGTCGTATTTTTGCAGAAGTTTTTATCATAATCGAAAATGTCTAATTTCGTGCCTTCAAAACAACATTTGCGGGAAGTTTTGATACACTACCCTGAATATTCTGTAAGCATTAGAATGTGTCAGGAGTGGTTTGTACGGTTTAGAAGTGGTGATTTCGATACAGAAGACAAAGAGCGACCAGGTCCATCAAAAAAGTTTGAATACGACGAATTGGAGGCATTACTTGATGAAGATCCATGTCAAACTCAAGAAGAACTTGCAAAATCATTGGGAGTCACTCACTCAGCCATTTCCAAACGCTTGAAAGCAGCTGGATACATTCAAAAGCAAGGAAATTGGGTGCCATATGAATTGAAGCCGAGAGACGTTGAAAGGCGATTTTGCATGTCTGAAATGCTGCTTCAACGCCACAAAAAGAAGGCATTTCTGCATCGTATGGTTACTGGCGATGAAAAGTGGATTCATTACGACAATCCAAAGCGAAAGAAATCATATACGAAGCGCGGCAAGCCTGCAAAATCGACACCAAAGCCGAATATTCATGGTGCTAAGGTAATGCTCTGTATTTGGTGGGATCAGAAGGGTGTGCTATATTATGAGCTGCTAAAACCAGGTGAAACCATTAATGGGGACCGCTACCGACAACAATTGATCAAATTGAACGCAGCAATTAAGCAAAAACGGCCGGAATATGCGACTAGACATGAGTCAATAATTTTCCATCATGACAATGCTCGGCCACATGTTACCGTACCATTGTGAATGCAATCCATAAGTTTCGATAAAATTGGATCTCGTCGCGTAAATTTTGCGACTGTTGAAAAATTTAAATGAAGTACATTGATGAAACCAACATAGTTCATGTAATTGCATTCGGTCTTTTGTACTGTTGTTTCAAATTGTCCAATGCGTGACAAACTATCAGCATTATTTAAAGAACCTTTAATGTATTCAATTGTGTAATTGAAACCGGACAATATGAACGCCCATCTTTGCATCCTAGCTGCTGCCATTAAAGGAATACCTTTGTTTTCACTAAAAATTGCGATTAATGGTCTGTGATCAGTTTGAAGAATGAAATGCATTCCCAATAAATACTGTTTCAATTTGATCACACTAAATACAATTGCTAGTGCTTCTTTTTCAATGGTACTATAATTTTTTTCTGCACTATTTAGCGCTCTCGACACATATGCAATCGGTTTCTTGCCCTCGTTGTATCGATGTGATAAAACTCCAGCTATTGCATTATTACATGCATCTGTCGACAAAATTATCGGTAATTCTGGATTAAAGTGTACTAGAATTTTATCTGAACAGATTTCTGTTTTCATCATCTCAAAAACCGTGTGACATTCTTTTGTCCATAAAAATTCAACATCTTTTTGTAATAAAGAGGTGTAAGACATATTTTGTACAGTCATGCATTGATTGAATAAGTGAGTGACAACCAGAATATAAGTGTAATTGTATTAGTAAATACAGTATATTCCATTGTAAAACATCCATGTGGTCGACGGGTCAGCTGACTTACGTCAGCCAATGATTGTCAACCTATTGAGTGTATGTTAGTATTGGTGTACACATAGAGTGTATTTTTGTGTCTCACATAAGTATTAGTTGTATGTTCTGTATAACCGCATGTCAGTCAGCGGTTCATAGGTTAAATGCATATACTGTATATTATATTCTTTCTTCTTATTACAACCCTTGCCCGCATCGGACGTATTGAGCTAAATAAAATTTTGTTAATTTTAAAATCTAAATTTATTTGAATTTATTTTGACCATCACATCTCGGAAGTGGGATATTCAGAAAAAACAAGTGTCCTTCTGTGCCAAATAAATAAAATTTTTGTCAAAACCGCTGAATTTAGTGAATATTTTCGAAAAATTAAAAGTGATTCCTTCCGAACAGTGACAAAACAGAAAACCACGTGCTTAAAACTAAAAACCACGTGTTAACCAATCATAGGGTGCTTGTGAAAATCAATTGGCGATTGAATACAGTGACTAAATTTTGAACAGTTGACTTTATTTTGTAGTTAAAATAAAATTAAACAAAAAATACAATGCCGGGACCAAATAAAAGTGAAATGGTTGGCATTTTACGTGCAAACAATATTGATGTGCCAGAATCAGCTACGATCGCCCAAGTGAAGCGATTGTATCGTGAATTCCGTTCAAATCATGGTGCTGATGAAGCTTCCGACACTGAAGAACCTGAAGTACCACCATTGTCGCCAATTTCAGTTGAAAACGAATTGCAAAAAAGTGTCAGTGAGCCGCAAATGGGTGCATCTGCCGTCATTGCTCCATCTGCAACTGCCGTTACTACTGAATTAGCGTCTATCGAGCAACAATTGCAATTGTTACAAAAGAAAAAAGAGTTGCTTGCATTGCAAAGTGAAATTAATGCGTTAAGTCAAACTTCAGCTGCCGTCCCTTCCGCACCTTCAGTTAATAAGCTCACCGACGTAAGTGTAATTGAGGCAATGGTGCCTAAGTTTACAGCAGACGACCATTATGATGTTCATAAATGGTTAAGTGATTTAGAAGATGCATGCATAATGCTTAATTTCGATGAACGACTCAAGTTTATCGCCTGCCGTCGACTGATTGATGGTACAGCTAGAGTCTTTTTGCGAACAGTGTCAGTGTCAACCATGGGGGCGTTTTGACAGCAAACATGACTGTTTGCGCCGTGTACACGGGGTGACATTTCTCTGAACTAATATATCCCAATAGACGTATTGTTTATTCCGACATTAGTTTCGATAAATTAATAACCAAAAACTAAATATAAATAATCCGGATTGTAAATACGTATTATGTGTTTTAATTGCTAAAATCATTATTTATTGTTATATAAAAAGAAATGTTTATTGACGACAGAATATTTTCATTTTTCATTATTTTCAATTCAAATATTACTTGATACTGTGTAGTGATATACAAAATAATAATTAAAACATTGAGTTTTATTTCTGTATCTCTTATTTATGCATGAAAAATGATAAATTCATTAGTATAAATGTGAATAATTAACTAAGTAAATACCAAAAGTTTAAGTGGTTTTAAATGAAGTTGAAACAAAAAAAAAAAATAATACACAATACAATGAATTGCTTTCTACTTGTGTATTTTTGTCATTGTCACGGATAACTTAACCTCAACTTTTTTCGCCGGTGGATTCAATATCATTTTTTGATTTAGCTTGTTCAATATCATTGTCTTTAAATGCCAATAATTTCTTCATATATATGTATATTAGATTTGAAGAAAGCAATATTTTTTCGTGATAAAATCCAATAAATGGGCACGTTACATATTATCTTCTGTTTTTAATGCCGATTTGTGATTACTTTGTGTTTACATTTAGAAAAATCGGGTCATTTATTGCGTGCATTATTATTTATAACACAAAATCCCATAAATAAAAATAATCCGGATTGATATTATTTGTTTTAATTGATAAAATAATATATAATTATATGGAAATAAAAATGTCATAGAAATTGACGACCGATCTAAACATTGCGAATGATACTGACTTTGCACTTCATTTGATGGTTTTGAACATCAATTGGAGTTATTTTACAACAAGCACCAATACAATGAACTGAACATACAGTAGCGGCTTTTTTTCATTAAATCAGAATAAATTAGATTTTTTACAGGCATTTTTTAATGAAATTAGAAGATTTTCTGAAAAAATTATCAATTTATTCCAAATCACAAATATTACGGTCTATTGTATTGACAATCAACAAGCGCCTTACTCTCACATCGATACAACAGAATAAATGAACAATTTGCTATCTTTCATTCATATACAAGCAATTCGTCGAGAGATGCCGTGATCTAAATCTTGATGTGCAGAATTTTTTTTTTTTATCCATTTAACTTTTTTTTTCAATTAAAATAGAAATTATTATTGATGGTAATAATATTGATGTGTATTCCATTTAATTCTTTATAAACATTGTTTTTTTTTACATTGGCAATTCAGGCAATCGCTTATTCAAATAAGCATTACGTTTGTCACAAAGTATATTATTCAAACCTCATTATTTTTATCTGAATATCAATTATATTTGTTCTTTTTTTTATATATTGAAGAATGTTTTCATTTATAATTATTTTCTTTGTAATGAACTAAAATGTGTGAGCAACAAGCGATATTTTGTATTAATTTTATCAGAAAATTCGTATGGAAAACATGAATTTTATTATGATGCAATGCAAAACTTAATGAGTAAAATTTTGAACAAGCTAAATAATGAATAGCACGGGAAAAAAATTGAGGTTATGAATCCAATGACAATGCCAAATTCACAAAAGGTAAAATCAATTATGTTTTTACTTGGTCAATTATTCAAATTCACATTGATCAATCATTTTTCATGCATAAATAAGAACTACAGAAATAAAACTCAACAATTTAATTATTATTCTGTATACTTGAAGGAGAACATTTTTGCTATAATGGATATAATATTTGCACATTTGCTGAATTAGGATTAAAATTTCACATTACACAACCAGTCTCAGTCTTTTGACTTTTGATCAATATGAACATCAAATACAGATAAAGGTTATGATTATAAATAAATATAAATAACATAAACTTGTTATTTTCAACAAATAAGAATTCAATTTCTTTATCGATGCTATAAAAAACACAAAACGAAATAATTTTTTGTTATAAAATAAATTCCGGGAATTATTTATTTTACAAATAAAAAAATGCATGAAAATTTTCATGTAATTGCAAGACTACACACGCCATCTATTGAGAACAATTCATGCTTACACATTTTGCCACCATGCTGGTACACGGCGCAAACAGTCTTTTTTTTTTTTCTTTGTTCTGTCAAGACGCTCCCATGGTGTCAACGTATGAGCAATTAAAAGAGAAATTGCTTAGTGAATTCGGGCGCAAGTATACACAACAAGAAGTACATATGCAACTGAAGAACTGCCGTATCCAACCTGATGAGAGCATGCATCGATACATTTTAAAGATGCAAGAGATTGCTCTACGTGCAACTATTGCCGAAGCCGAATTAGTCGACTATATTGTGGATGGGTTAAGCAAAAACTCAGACGTCACCTCGTTGTTCTGGAATGCGAATACCATCGAGGAACTTAATCATTATTTATTCTTTGTACACTTCCGAATTTTTTTAAAAAATGTGTCTAACTAAATATCCATAACAAATATCGTAAATTTATTTTTGATTGTTCATTGTTTTTTCAAATGTTAATGCTCGTTTGTCATATTTTATTGGTTTATTATTTATAGAATCGATTTACGGATTTGAATAATTAAAATGGTCTCTTTTAATTTTTCTTACATAGTTCACTGTTCTTTGTTTTATAAACCCAAGCACTTACTAGTAAACCTTCCGAAGTGACGGAAAAATTTTCAAATTTCAACCATACAGTCATGTTGGAAATGGGGAAAAAATAATTTGGGCAAAATTTGGGAGGCTGAGTCTGGGGGGTTTGGGGAGGAGACCCCCCCCTCTACCTTAAACTTCGTCGGATCAAAAAGTGATGTATGGGAAAGTTGTTCAGAATTTCATGAGAAAAAAAAATATATATTGGACCCCCCCATTTGACCTCCTTTTGGGGGGAGGGGGGATTTTCACCCTTAAAGGGAGGTCTCAGCCGGCTGAACTGTCGAAAATCGGAATCAGCGTCTCAAAATCCTTAAGAATGCATATTTGGTTGGGGGCTGAGCGGCCCTTTTCACCCTAGAAATTAGCACCCCCCCATTTGGGGTCAAATACTAAAAAACCGATTCTTGGGGTAAATAGGTCGGAATTTGATGTTCATATGTATGGCAGACTATAGGTATTTTGATCCGCTCGTTCCATTTATGCCATCGGATTTTAATTTCAAGCCCCCCTTGGGGGGTCCTCCCTACAAAAATTACGATTTTTCATATATATATTTCCATCGAAAATCATCAATTTTATGCAAATATGTGTGACAAAGTATAGCGATTTTTTCGAGCATCTCATTTTTGACTGCGAGGACTTCCTAGGAACCCTAGTACATCCTCTCCCTGTGATTCAAAATATGATATTTCATAACAAATACATAGAAAATCTCGAAGGCTTCCCACTAAGGTGAGGCATGCTAAACATGTTGTAGATATAAATCTTTGCACGTGTAATAGTTGAGAGTTTGTTTGCGTTTGTTGTTTGTCCAAAGCTTCGCTCATTTTATTCAATGCTACTAAGCCTTCCTGGAAGTTGTTTTGATTTTTTTCTAATACGTTTAACCTATTTTCTAGCTTTGTTTCTAATACGTTTAACTTATTTTCTAGCTTTGTTTCTAATACGTTTAACTTATTTTCATTTTTTTTTAGCATTTCTTCTATAACGTCGAACTTATCATTATTGTTTTGTATCATTATATCTAACTTGAAATCCATTACTTTTTTATTGATTTCGTCATGTGTTTTTTCTTTTTTTTGTATTGTGTTAATTATTTGCATAATTTCACGTAGACTGAAACGTTTACCATTTATGATTCTCATTGTTGTCGTTTTTCTGTTTTCGTTCCTCAATGTACTCTGAAATACTTATCGAGATGTTCCCGTTTAACCTGTTGTCTTGTGTTCAACTGGAGAATTGGCTGCTACTAGTCCACTGCAAATAGGTTATCCGTGTTCAAAGATGTTTCACTTGCTTCTGTGAATCTGATTTATTTCTCTTCTTCCTTTTCTATTATTACATGGAGAGTTTATTTGTGTTTTCTGCTTCAATGTACGATCAAAAACACGAAGCTGTGTTCAACTTGAAGCGTTCAAAGTAATTCAATGAGGTGCGCTTCTCAACGTCCTTGAATTTTTGCGTTAAAAATTACAACAAATCAATTTTCTATTCCTATTACATTATTTTCAGTATCTTTCGAAAGGCATTTTGCACCAAAAAGAGAATGAAAAGAAATTGGTGGAACGATTTGAACGCAAACGTTCACGTGTTAGTGATGAAGCAAGCCGTGGAAAACCTTCAGTCAATCGAAATAGTGTACAAGCATCTCGCCCTTCCGTCAATCGAACTTCTGTCAACCAACCAGGCACTTCAGCTTCCGTTCGCCCTGGAACATCGTCCCAAGGGGATAACACTTCAGTCCGATGCTACAATTGCTCGAAATTCGGACATTATAGTGGACAGTGCCCACAACCCCAACGACCTTCCGGCACGTGTTTCAAATGTGGGTCTAATCAACATGTATACCGTGATTGCCCAAAGAAAGCTTCCACCTCTGCTGCTAACACCGTTGCTGCTGTAACAGAAGACGATCCAGATGCTGATGTTATAGTTGAAAGTGTTTCCGAGTTACAATTGGTAAGTGTTGCACTTAAGACTAAAGGTGACAACTACAGTGAATTTACAAAGTGTCTTTCTCTTCTCGATTCTGGCAGTCCTAAGAGTTTTATCCGTAAATCGAACGCGCGTTGCAACTACAGTGGTCTTCTGTCGGATACTGGGTGTTACGGAATAGGAAAAGTGAAGCTGCTGTCCTTCGGAAAAATAAATAGTGTCATTAAACTTAAGAATCAATTAATTGAGTGTCAGTTGTACATTATACCAGATGACCTTCTGTCAATCCCCTTGTTGTTAGGGCGTGATTTCTTGTATAAAGCAAATATTCACTTATGTCAATTGAAAAAACAATATTCTGTACAACAACTGAAGTCTTTTAATAAAACTCACCCAGCTTCTGATGGACGACCTATGTGTTTCACTGTGCTTGAATCCTTAAATCTTATCAGGGAAGGCTCAAATATAGTAATGAATAAAAATAAATCTTTATGTCGAGGGGAACAACCCCTTGGTGATTTGCAAACTTCTGTACCGTCTACTACATTTACCGACCTTCAGTCTAGTGCATCCGACTTTTGTGATCTTTTACAAATTGGATTGGTTGAAATTGATTCTGAGTCAACCCCTGACATTGACCCAATGCTTCCAATTGAATCTCGTAATAAAATTGCATAACTCATTGATGAGAACTATACACAATTGCCCCGCGAAGCGGTAACTCCCCTAGATTATGAAGTACGATTGCGTCTTCAGCACGATTCGCCTATCTTCTGTAAACCTCGTCGATTGTCACATTATGAACGTATTGAAATTAAGAAAATTGTTGATGATCTGTTGAGAGATGGAATCATTCAAGCTAGTCATTCCCCTTACGCTTCAGCTATTGTCCCCGTGAGAAAAAAGAATGGAGAACTTCGGAAATGTGTGGATTATCGACCCCTGAATCAAATTACACTTCGTGATAATTACCCTGTGACCCTTGTTGATGATTGTATCGCACATTTGGGAGGGAAAAGTTATTTTTCTGTTATTGATTTGAAAAGCGGATATCATCAAGTGAAAATGCACCCGGATTCTGTCAAATATACTGCTTTCGTTACCCCTGACGGCCAATATGAATATAAGTACCTTCCGTTTGGATTGAAAAATGGACCTGCAGAATTTCAACGATTTACTAGAACCATTTTGCGCGAGTTAATTGACGATGGTTCTCTAGTAGTGTATATGGATGATATTTTGGTAGCTACCCCTGACCTTGAGAGTCATATGAAAACATTATCTCGTGTTTTGTCAACATTACGGCGATTTGGACTTCAAATACAATTGAAAAAATGTAAATTCGCATACACAGAGTTGGAATACTTGGGTTATTTGGCAAATTCCAGTGGCATTGGTCTCAGTCCAAAACATTTGACAGCAATACTTAATTTCCCTGAGCCAAAAAATAGAAAAGAGTTGGAACAGTGTCATGGATTATTTTCATACTTCCGAAGATTTGTAAAAGATTTTTCTCGTATTGCTAGGGTGCTTACTAATTTGTTGAAACAAAATACACCCTATAAATTTGATGAAGCCTGCCGCAATGCATTCTCAACATTGAAACAAAAACTTCTGGAAGCGCCGATCTTATGCATTTATGACCCAACTAAAGAAACTGAATTACATTGTGATGCCTGTGCTATGGGATTCGGTGTCATATTGTTACAAAAACAATCTGACGGTAAATTACATCCAGTGGCTTACTTTTCTAAAACAACTTCAGCTGCAGAATCTAAGCTTCATAGCTATGAATTGGAGACATTAGCTATCGTGTATGCATTGAAACGTTTCCATGTGTATTTACAGGGCCTTCCGTTTAAGATTGTCACTGAATGTAATTCTCTAGCTGTTACATTGAATAATCGAACTAATTCTGCGAAAATAGCCAGATGGGCACTTCTGTTGGAAAACTACAATTACATTATTGTACATCGACCTGGAGAATCAATGAAGCATGTCGATGCATTAAGTCGAATGAACACAGTGGCTTATGTTGAAGAGAGTGACCTTGACTTTCATTTGCAACTTACTCAATCACGTGATCCTACGATATTGGAGCTACGACAAAAATTGGAAAAAACTGAAGTCGACGGATTCGAACTGAGAGACGGAGTGGTTTATCATCAATCGCCGGCTGGCCACTTACAATTATATGTCCCTTCAGAAATGATAAATAATGTCATTCGTCTTATGCATGAGAAATCTGGACATTTGGCAGTAGATAAATGTTGTTCGGCTATTAAGAAGCATTATTGGTTTCCTTCAGTAAAATCTCGAGTGTCAAATTTTATTCGCAACTGTATCAAGTGTATTTACTATTCCGCTTCTGCTTACGGTAATCATGCAACATTGCATCCGATACCAAAAGAGGCCGTGCCATTTGACACTATTCACATTGACCATCTGGGTCCATTACCTTCTGTCAAATCTAAGAGAAAACACCTTCTGGTTGTCACTGACGCTTTTACAAAGCATCTCACCGACTACTTCCGCCATTTCAGTCGACCCCGCCGTTGCATAAGTGACCGTGGTACTTTGTTCTGGTTTCACTATCACAAAAAGAATTGTAAATAAAAATAAGAGTTTAAAATAAAATTAAAATATGTATAAAGACACAAGATATAAACAAACAACTGGATTGTATTGAAATGTCAAATGTGTGTAGACAATAAGAAAATCTTGTCTAATTTAGTTTTAGTCATAACTATAAAAAAATAGATGGCGTCACGCGTAAAATTGATTCTTGCTAGAAAATGTAAATTGCAAGAAAAGAATAGAAAAACGTGGTGTAGGCACGCTCTCTTCTCTTCAGGGCCATGAAATGAACAACAACAATAACAAGTATTTAGACATAAGCAAATGACAAAAAAAATCGTCACAAATCTGGTGGAAAGTAGAATAAGCATTATATTTGGGTATGATTTTGTTGACAAGAACTGAAAATGGCTTTGTACTGTACAGAGTTTAATTTTTTTTCCGATAGGTGTGCTGCGATAAATGTATTCAGTGCCGATTTCATGTTCTTGCTTCAGACCATGAAATGGAATAGACGTAATTCGGGAGAAAATAATTGAAATAAAGTAGTTTTGCTAAAATAAATTGCACTTTTATTTCTCTCGTTTCGCAACACGAATTTTACATAAGTTAAGTTGTGACAATAGCTATCCCATTTAAATTGGATATTAATTTTTGGAGATTTCTGTACTAAAACAAAACAGAAAATCCAGAAAACATATAGACTAAGAGCCACTGAACTAAGGATGTGTTATTTCTACTTTATGAATGATTATTGGTTTGAAAGTTATTTTAAAAATTACTTTAACCGTAGAAAATAAAATATTTTAAGTTTTTCACTTATTAAGGTGAAATCTGATTAATTAAAAACTTAATAAAGACAATAGTATTTTTTAATTATGCTTTACGTTTGATTTAGTTCGAATAATATAAACAAGTACATAAATTTCTTAAATTCCAAATATCTGCATGAAATGTTCAATACCGATCAAAATCTGATCGATTAAAACTGTTAAAAAAAAACATTAATTTTTCTTTTTGCTTTATCTATGAAATTCAAAATATATTATTTTTTATGTCCGATAAACTTACATTTTAAATATCTGCATCGAAACATTCATAATTACTAATATCTGAATTCTTATTCTTTCATACAAAATACCTAGCAAAATACTATGAAAACAAAACATAACCTCAAATTTCACAGTATTTTGTATGAAAAAATAAGAATTCAGATTTCAATAATTATGAATGTTTCGATGCAGATATTTAAAATTTAAGTTTATTGGACATAAAAAATAATATATTTTAAATTTCATACATAAAGCAAAAAGAAAAATTAATGTTTTTTTTTAACAGTTTTAATCGATCAGATTTTGATCGGTATTGAACATTTCATGCAGATATTTGGAATTTAAGAAATTTATGTACTTGTTTATATTATTCGAACTAAATCAAACGTAAAGCTTAATTAAAAAATACTATAGTTTTTATTATGTTTTCAATTAATCAGATTTCACCTTAATAAGTGAGAAACTTAAACAATTTTATTTTCTACGGTTAAAGTAATTTTTAAAATAACTTTCAAACCAATTATCATCCATAAAGTAGAAATAACACATCCTTAGTTCAGTGGCTCTTAGTCTGATATTATCACAAACTGGAATAGTGAAATTTGCTTGCAAAGTGAAGACTAAAACCACGTGTGAGTAATTACATGGAATAAATTCGTCGCTGGAATACCGAAACAAGTTCGATGCGTTAAACGGTCCCGAACTAGGATTTAAACTGGATAATTTTGTCATTGAAACGAATAATTAAGTTCGAAGCGTAAAACGGACCCGAACTTGGACGTCGTTGGATCGTATTTTATAAGGAATGATTTCGATGCGAATAACGGACCCGAAATCCAGCCGTACGAGATAAAGAAATGTTTAATTAATTTCTCTTTTGTAAGTCAATTTTCATTAAATATAAGAGAAGAAGAGCATTTTCTAAAAACGAAAGACCGGAAATCTAATGAATGGTTAATCGCGGTCATAAAATTAGAGAAGAAAAAGAGTTCATAACAACTTGTTTTACGTCAAATGAATTTGCTGCATTTATGGAGAAAAATAATATTCAGCACATCAAGATTTCTTCAGGCACACCTCGGGCAAATGGTCAAGTGGAAAGAGTGAATCGAGTGTTGGGACCAATGTTGGGAAAACTCACGGAAACTGGAGAGCATTCAGATTGGGTTATTCGACTACCTGAAGTTGAATATGCATTGAACAATTCGGTACATAAGTCAACTGGATTTGCTCCAGCGAAATTGTTATTCGGTATTGAACAACGTGGAAAAATTGTCGACGAATTGACTGAATATTTTTGATGACAAATTTAGGAATACTTCCGATAATCTTGAAACTTTGAGAGCAGAAGCTAGTGAAAATATTCTTCGGGCTCAAACAAAGAACTTCCGGCATTTCTCTGCTACACATCGACCAGCAAAAACATTCGAAGTTGGAGATTATGTAGTTATTCAGAACATTGACACTACGATTGGGACAAATAAGAGATTGATTCCGAAGTTTAAGGGTCCATATGTCATTCACAAAAGGTTGGATAATGATCGGTATGTAGTTCGCGATATTGACGGTTGTAGAATAACACAAATCCCTTATGACGGTATTTTAGAGTCAGCAAAATTGAAAAAATGGGTTGACCCCAACTTTGAAAATAATTTTGAGCCTTCCGATGCAACACTAATAGGATTAGAAATTGAACCAGATTATGATAGGTTAGATAGCATTGAGGAGACAAGTGAAATTTAGAATAAGTTGTTTTCAAATTTTGGCCACCTTAATTTTGTATTTTGTGCGCCACCCTAAGCTTTACATGTAATAGCATAAATCGAGACGATTTCGTGTCAGTATGGCCGAGCTGTAAGACATATTTTGTACAGTCATGCATTGATTGAATAAGTGAGTGACAACCAGAATATAAGTGTAATTGTATTAGTAAATACAGTATATTCCATTGTAAAACATCCATGTGGTCGACGGGTCAGCTGACTTACGTCAGCTAATGATTGTCAACCTATTGAGTGTATGTTAGTATTGGTGTACACATAGAGTGTATTTTTGTGTCTCACATAAGTATTAGTTGTATGTTCTGTATAACCGCATGTCAGTCAGCGGTTCATAGGTTAAATGCATATACTGTATATTATATTCTTTCTTCTTATTACAACCCTTGCCCGCATCGGACGTATTGAGCTAAATAAAATTTTGTTAATTTTAAAATCTAAATTTATTTGAATTTATTTTGACCATCACAGAGGTGACATTTTTTTTGCAAAATTTGCAATGAATTTTGAATGATGATTGATCATACCAATGAATGCTCGCAATTCGGAAATGTTCTTTGGTCTTGGTGCATTAATTACTGATTTTATACGATCTTTATTTTCAGTCAGACCATTTTTATCTATGTCAAATCCAAGATAAGAAATTTTCTCTTTGAAAAATTCACATTTGTTAACATTCAATTTGAAGCCTGCCGTCTGAACTTTAAACAAAACTTGTTTCAGCGTTTTCAAATGCTCTGAAAAATTGTTCCTTGTTACGACGATATCATCCTGATAACAAAAAACATTAGAGAATTCTCTAAGTAAATTTTCAAGTGTTTTTTGAAAAATCGCTGCAGCTGGCTTCACACCAAAAGGCAGTCTAGTCATGCGGAAAATTCCTTTATGAGTGCTCCAAGTGCACAAATCTTGCGCATCTTTATCTAAAACTAGTTGATTGTACGCACTCGACATGTCTAACTTAGTGAAAATTGTTCCACCTTGCATTGACGCAAATATTTGATCAATCAGTGGCAGTGGATATTTGTAATCAATTAAAAACCGATTGATTGTCACTTTATAATCGCCACATATGCGTAATTCGCCATTTGGTTTTGGTATTATCACTAATGGTGTACCCCATTCAGAATTGTTAACTGGTACTAACATACCTTTCTCTACCAAATCTGTCAATTGTTTCTCAACAATCTCACGCCATGCCAACGGAACTGGTCTTGGCTTAAAAAAAATAGGAATTTCTTCTTTCGATATTGGTAATGAAACGTTGGAAATATTATATTTTCCCAAACCACTGCTAAAAACTTCAGAAAATTGATGTTTGATTTGTTCAACTATTTCATTATGTGAGCTTATAAAATTTGCATCGTTTGTAGCTACTTGTGTTTGTATCAATTCAAAATGGAATGCACGTAAAATATCGCGGCCTAACAAAGTTGGTCTATTTGGTTGTGTAATTACAAATTTGCCATTTACTTTCTGTCCATTGAAATGTACGCTAACCTTAAACTCACCCACAATACCAATCGAGTCACCTCCATAACCTGTGTATGGTCTTGAACAACCTTCCAACGAGCCACGATCGAAATATTTGTCAAACGTATCGATTGACATCAATGAACACGGAGCCCCAGTGTCGCATTGAGTAGACAACCTAACTCCATTCATATTCACCGTCAGCTCATACTGATTGTCCATTTTCTCACCGTTAATGGCATATACGGAAAAATCGAATTCATCTTGCTCGTCTACTGCATTAATACTGTATATGAAATCAAAAAAATCATTAGAATATTTTTCATTTTGATTGGAATTATCAATAAATTTAACATTGTTATCTGATTTTTCATTGCAAATATTCTTTAAATGTCCGATGACTCCACATGAATGGCACTTGCTCTGCTTGTATTTACAGCTACCACTCTGATGATTCTTCCATCCACAATGTATGCATGCTTTCTTTGTATTGTTGTTCGACCCCTTGGTATTTTTGTTGGTGTTACCCCTTGATTTGTAGTGTTATTTGACAAAACTAACCTCATTGTTGCACGTGTTCATCGCTTGAGCTATTTTTGATTCTCGCAAAATTGCTTTTTTAAACGCGTCTATCGATGTCAAACTTTCATTCTCTTCACATAATTTCTCAAAAATTTTTATTGGCAATTCTACGACAAATTTATCCGTGATAGTGTTCTCAAGCGATTCTCCAAATTTACAGTTCAACGATAATTTTTTTACGCGCGTATACCATTGTGCCACCGTCTCTCCATCTGACATTTTTGCTGAATAAAACTTTTTTCTTTCATGAAAAATGATGACTGGCGGTGTAAAATGTTGTTTCATTAATTTGCACAATTCGTCATACGTTTTTGAACTTGGCAAATTTGGGCTACATATGCTATGCAAAATTGAGTATGCTTCTGATCCTATTGCTTTCAATAATACCGACTTTTTCTTTGTCTCTGAGGTGCATTCGATTTCCAAAAAATGTAATTCTAATCGTTCATGCCATAAATTCCAGTTTTCTTTGATTTCAAATTCCGGCATGGACGATGTTTGAACGATTTGCGTTGATTTTGCTGAACTCGATGTTTCTCCCGTCATTGTGAATATTGATTCCGTATGTGCAACAAAAAAAAAATGTGTTTTGCACGTGGTACTTACAAAAAAAAATTTTGTTTCAAGACCTTGTCGCCAATGTAATGTATTCGGTTCGGTAGTCGAATCAAGAAGAAACCTTTTTATTCAATGTTCTTATTAACTAATAACATTTGTATATAATGTATAAATGATGATGTTTAATGTCAAATAAGCAGGGTTGTATTCTAACGTTATTGTCTACTTATTCAATACTCAACAATATTTATTGCGATTGTAGAACTAACTTTCAAGGTGCAAACAATGAATTACCAAGATTGTTTCTGGAAGCCACATCAAACGTATCAAACGAAATAGCAAGTACATTCGCTTCTGATGGAATATCGTTCCATTTTAATCCTCCAAGTGCTCCAAATTGGGGTGGACAGTGGGAATCATTCGTCAAACTGACAAAACATCATTCAATGAAGCTGACATTCGAAGAAATGAGCACATTGTTAGCTCAAATTGAAGCATGTTTGAACTCACGGCCACTGAATGCAATGACAAGTGATACTGACGACTTAGACCCTCTAACAGCAGGTCATCTTCAAATTGGCTCACCACTGAATCTAATTCCTGAACCGAGCCTGCTATCTCTAAAAGAAAATACTTTGGATCGATTTCAAGCCATTCAAAAAAGCGTACAAATTTTTTTTAAAAGATTCTATACAGAATACTTGCATAATTTGTATCCACGCAAGAAATGGTGCTCACGAAAAGAAAATGTGGCAGTTGGTGATCTCGTCGTAATCATTGACGATAATATGCCACCATCAAAGTGGAAAATGGCACGAGTAATTCAGATCAAACCCAGCGCTGATGGACTTGTGCGGCTAGTTAACCTAAAGACAGGTTACGGAGAACTCCAACGACCGATAAACAAGCTATGCAAACTTCCGCTGGCCCGGGAGAATGTTCAAGACGAACAACATTTAATTTAATAATTTCTTTTAATTTCCGTTTCTATTTTAGATATAATTTAAGTATAGTATTAAATAATAAAAGAATTTAGATTAAGTAAATAGTTAACGCTTAAGAAATTTGTAACTCGCTTCTTGCTACTCGATACTCGCTGCTCACTTCTCGCTTCTCGCTCAAATCGCATAATTTTCCGCCAAAATTAAAGTATAAAAGGCCGAACGTTTGCTCTATTCGTTCGTTCTTTTATCAACTCTAAGGCGAATACCACTAAAGGGAAAGCAAAGCAGTGATTAGCGACTACCGAAAGCAAATGCGAATAGGAAAAGCGAAAACTGTTTTTAAAAGTAAGAATATTACAATAAAAGAACTAAAATATATTGAATATCGCTGACTTTTTATTTAAAAAAATATTTAATTTCAGTGAATTCATTTCACATACATTCACTCAAATCAAAACGCTCAACTCAATTATGCTCACACTCATACACAAAGAAACACTCACTCGTTCTATGCAATCATACAGTCGTACATGCGACGAATACGCAATAGAGAAGCACCAACATTGCCATACTCACTCTATTGCACAGTCACTTACCCAAAACCCGGCTATAAAAGGTCGTGCGGTACGACTGTAAGCATCATTCGTTTCGTGACTCTTGAGCGCGAAACATCATCTGAGCTATTGAGCTCAGACTAATACTGAATTTTGAGTTCAGTACGAGCAATTAAGTGCTCGTTTATGTAAAGGTTGGTTACTACCACGCAAAGACTGCGTTTTTTAATCCTTCTTATTTAGGCCGTTGCCACGCCAAAACTACGATTCTTTTATCTCTATTTCCTTTACTGAGCACGTGTTGACGACACGTAGCAATTAATTCTCAACGCCATCTATCCAAAATAAAACAAAACAGCAATACAAAATAGCCCGAATTCATACTATTAGCATTAAATCATAGCAATACCATTTATTTCTCATCTCAAATACATTCTTTTGAACATCTATCGCATGCGCTTCACAACAAGGTGCATTCTAGCTATTTCGTCGCCTTCCTTTCTTCACATCCATCCAAAACTACACATAATACACCACTTCCACTATTCTTCCAACTATCATTCTACACAGTAAATATATGGAAACTACAAGTGTCATTATTAAGTACTTTTCTTTGAAATAGTACGTAAGTTCTGTGAGTTAGTATTTGAGAAATAAAATTCTTTTAATGTGTATACTGTATATGTCCACATTTTCAAACATAACCAAACAATTTTTTATAGATGTATATAGTACTCAAATACTAACTCATAGAACTTACGTACTATTTTAAAGAAAAGTACTTAATAATGACACTTGTAGTTTCAATATATTTACTGTGTAGCCTTGATACACATACGCACACGCAAATAACCGAAATCACACACACAGACGCACATAGACACACACAGGCACACATTCATCATGCCGTTAAATCCAAACATCTTTGGTAATTAACTAATTCATCTTCTCTACGTTCACCACATAAACAACATTCCACAAACAACATATTTACATTTACATGCACATTCCAACAATAAACACCATATTTACATTTACACACCACGACAAAATTTTCAGCTAAACGCATTAGAACATCTGGTCCTTCGATTGTGATTGCGGCTAGGCAAGCAGCAACCATCGCTGGACAAGCCACCGCACCAAACAAAACGGAACACTTGTGCCAACGGGCTCAAATTGAAAGAACACATACCAACAAAGTGGTACGTGACAGGGTTATTGCCATAATCAAACAACCTCCACTCTCGTGCGACCAACAGCAACCGCATCAACCACAACAACAACAACCGCCACAACAACAAGAACATCACCAATATCAGTTCTGCAACGGTTACCGTTGATCAGCAGCTCGGAAGACGAAACAGCACTGATCATCAGTTGCTCTCCTGACAGTATTTTGGAGCAAGACTTGGCAATCAGTGATAGTGATTCTGATGAACCGGTTGCACCAGCCACCATCGTCCAAACTCCCGAACCAAAGTGTGTCGAACGAGCATCTGTTGTGCAACCAAAAAACAAGTCTCGCTTGCCAACAGAACTGCTGCAACTGCCAAAACCATATCAAGCGCCACCACAAACCGTAATAATCAACTATAGTAATTATTACCAAAACGCACCACAACCGGCAGACCATTCCAAAGACCCGTTGCATATGTCACGTCGGCAATTTTCTCGTTTTTTTACCAGAACCGACATTGTCGAAACCATGAAAAAATCGTTTGTCGAACGTCGCCGACAAATGAAACAACCAAAGCAATAAGCGTTTCGACATGCGCTAAACTCAAATTTTTTTGGCAAACGTTTCCTATTGAACGATATTTACATTTATTTACATTTATTTACATTTATTTACATCTATTTACTTGTTTTTTTTTCTCTTTCTTCATTTATTTACCAGAAAACTGTTTTTAAAAGTAAGAATATTAAAATAAAAGATCTAAAATATATTGAATATCGCTGACTTTTTATTTAAAAAAATATTTAATTTCAGTGAATTCATTTCACATACATTCACTCAAATCAAAACGCTCAACTCAATTATGCTCACACTCATACACAAAGAAACACTCACTCGTTCTATGCAATCATACAGTCGTACATGCGACGAATACGCAATAGAGAAGCACCAACATTGCCATACTCACTCTATTGCACAGTCGCTTACCTAAAACCCGGCTATAAAAGGCCGTGCGGTACGACTGTAAGCATCATTCGTTTCGTGACTCTTGGGCGCGAAACATCATCTGAGCTATTGAGCTCAGACTAATACTGAATTTTGAGTTCAGTACGAGCAATTAAGTGCTCGTTTATGTAAAGGTTGGTTACTACCACGCAAAGACTGCGTTTTTTAATCCTTCTTATTTAGGCCGTTGCCACGCCAAAACTACGATTCTTTTATCTCTATTTCCTTTACTGAGCACGCGTTGACGACACGTACCCAAGCAAAAATAAATACGCATTTTGTGTCACACTCATTACATGTTTGAAATTGCTACGTGCATACATAAATCGAATTAAGAAAAAAATGCAAACATTTGAACAAAATGAAAATTAATTAGTTAATTAATTATAACATAATTAAATAAATAAAAAACATATATTATTAATTGAAATTTAGTCCATTTTCATTTTGTTCAAATGTTTGCATTTTTTTCTAAATTTGATTTTTGTATATATTTTTGTAACGACAGAAACGGAAGGCAAAGACGGAATTGGAGAAAATAAACAAATAAATGTATACAAGAATGCCGCATGAACACTCACTCGGTGTGATGCTTTTAAGACCATTTCAAACGGCGCACACATATTCAGATTTTTTGCTATTCAATGTTGTACTCTCTTCCATGCTATTCCTCACACTCTTTCTCACACTCATTCTTACACTCATTCTTATACTGTCATACTCTTTCTCACTCTCTCGCTGTACGAAAGTCACCAGAATCATTTGTGTCTGCGTTCATAACAATGAATTTTGGCCAGTCATCTCATTCGCCTCTCCTCTTAGCTGCGTGCTCTTTCGTATCTCCTACAAATAGGCGCTCTTTCCGACTATATAGCAGAGCTGCTATTTGCGTATGTATACATAAAAAATAAATCAATTTCCAATTGATTTTTCTTAGCTATCCGGTAGGAAAAACGCAAAAATAAATTAATTTTTGACTATAGTAAAAAAAATTTCAAGACCTATCAACTAGAGGTGTCTTTTGTCCAGGCTGATCCATGGATTCTCAGGATTTGGCCTGCATTCCAAGCAAGGGGCGAATTACTACTGAAAATCAATTTTCAGTACTTTTCAGTACTTGCAAATCTCTTCAATACGTGTCAGTATTTCAGTTCCTTTTTCAGTGCCTGACAGATTCACGGCATTTTATGCAATCATTTTGCATTAGTACGTGTCATTAATGAAATCGCACACAAATAGAGAACGCGAAAATGTACGATGTAATAAATGAATTTTTTTTTTTTTTTTTCAAAAACTTTAAAATGAATGAAAAAAAATCGACAAATATAAAAGAATACTATAGTTCAAAATGATTTCATTTTTACGAAGGGAGTGTTTTTCTGAAATAAAATTATAAAAATTTATGAACATATTTGAACAACTAATCGAAAAAAAATTCCATGAAAGAGAAAAAAATGTTTGTTAGAAATTGATAATTCGATGATTTTTAATCATAAACATTAATAGACAAACATTCAAATTTTGTGTAAATTCGACTGATATTTTGACAGGTACTGAAAAAGTGCTTTCAGTACGTTTCAGTATCTTTCAGTAACTGTCAGTTTTTTCAGTTTATTCAGTAGTAATTCGCCCCTTGATTCCAAGGCTTCCTGTTTGGAATTTCATGAAAAATTGGTGTAGATAATTTTATGTGTATTTTTATATGAAATTCTAAACAGGAAGCCTTGGAATGCAGGCCAAATCCTGAGAATCCATGGATCAGCCTGGACAAAAGACACCTCTAGTTGATAGGTCTTGAAATTTTTTTCACTATAGTCAAAAATTAATTTATTTTTGCGTTTTTCCTACCGGATAACTAAGAAAAATCAATTGGAAATTGATTTATTTTTTATGTATACATACGCAAATAGCAGCTCTGCTCTATAGTCAGAAAGAGCGCCTATTTGTAGGAGATACGAAAGAGCACGCAGCTAAGAGGAGAGGCGAATGAGATGACTGATTTTGGCAATACAAATGCCCGTAGTAGATTTCTTTCGACTCGATGTTATGTTCAAATAATCTTCAACACATTGTCTGTTTCACACATACATTCTCTTTCACTCTTTTCCACACTCATTCTCTCACTCTTTCTCACACTATTTCTCATGCTATTTTTCTCAAAGTATCTTTCATAATTTACTTTTAATAAATCAGCTGGCACTGGACACTGATGTATGAAATTCGTTTCAAGTGTTTGTATAGCAATCAAGTGCACGTAGCAATTTCAAACATGTAATGAGTGTGACACTACTTTTGTCAGTGTTAATCAATGTCTGCCGCGGAGTGTATATGCGCGGAGTGTACATATATATATATTTATAGTTACCATTTCTCTACACACTAAAAACTAAGGTTAAGAATTTTTATTCATGTGACTATAAATGTCAAATCTATACCGAAGTTCTGCTAAAAAAAATTGAAAAAAAAAATTTTGGTTATGTTGCTTTTACATTTGTATGAGTGAAAATTCTGTTTTTGATTGAATTCACTGTCATAGTAGCAGAAACATTTTTCAGATTTGACAATTACAGTCACATCTACAAAAAATCAAGTACTAGATTTTGTGTGTGTACATCTCACGCTTAGCTCGTTCCCCTGTATGGTCTACACTAAAACGTAAACAAATAAGCTTTTATATTGATTTCTTTACACATTTTTAGAAAAAAATCGAAAAACACGAAACTGATTTTGGGTGGGGAATGTGTTATTGTCTGGAATGAATGAATAAATAATGACTGTCTTTCACGCAAAATAACGATCTATAAACCAAAATGACTCCATCGCTGGTTGAAAGTTGCATTCATTTTAACCAGTTTTGCTATATTGCGCTAATGAATTTTTGTCTTAAACTCGAGAGACCAAGGTTAGCTAGTTGAAATATTGTAAGAATATATCGAATATATATGAAAAAACTAGCACTACTAGTTATCCAAAGCATCACGATGTAAACAAAAATCCGTAACGATCAACAAGTACTTTGAATAACAAAGTATAAACGAATATTGAGGAAATAATCATTGAAAAAAAAAACAGACTTGTCCATAGCCATCTAAAATAACTACATTTAAGGAAAGAACGCACGCAAAGAAAAAGCACTATTCTATTAAATATCAAATGATATTTATTTTTTTATACGACTTTCTTTTACCACAAACTTGCACGAATGATATTCGCTTCGTAGTTTTGATTTGTAATTTTTATTCGGTACGTTCCGAAAGGAACGGTTCATATTGATATACCAAACTGGAATATCGTGCACCAATTAATATTTTGTTTACTTTGTTAAACAAAGCGAAGCAAAAAAAAATGATTTTTTTAAATTAATTCGAGCGAGATAAAAAACTACTCTGAAAAATGGAGAACGTACTTGAAAATATCGGTGAAAGGACGGAAAACGCTAGTGAAAATGTTGATATTGATGTGAATATGGATAACGTAAGTGGAAGTGTTGAATTTAGCACGCTCATGAGCATGAAATTGGCCGAAGCCGAAGAAAAAAAACCGATAGAAATCAAAACGGAACCAAATACCAAAGGTAAACACAGAGATTCATGCCGTGTTTTTTTGGTTTAGGATTTTCAATTTTATCTTCTTTCTCACTTTATTATGAATTTCCCCTCTCCATCGTATGGCAGCAGTAAAAACCCCAACACCATAAAGCACTAGTACCAAAACACGGCCGCAAACGCCAAAGGAATTGGATAAAAAAGTAGCCAATAAAATTGTGGCCGAACAGCCAAAACGAGGACAAAAACGTACACGTATCTCCATTTCTAATGAATCAAAAAGTAGTCCATCAACTACACCACCTCCAACGCTTAAACGAAGACGAATCTTTGAATCATTGAAGAGACACAAAAATCATGAAAGAAATTTAAAACACAAAAAGTTGAGCTTTAATCTGATGGATAATTGTGACTAAAAAAATGAAAAGGAATCTAAAACGTAATCCGTAAAGAGGGATAGAGAAAGAAGAAAAATAGAAAAAATAAACGCGTAAATCAATAATACCAAAATAAAATGAATTTCCAATTCATTATACGATGATGATATGATGATATGATGTGCACCATTTAAATTGAAACCTTTGATTTTTATTTTAGAGAAAAATCATTTATCAATTGCCATAATTTGTATAGAAATTATAAATTGATTTATTTTTTTTCTATTTAATTACTTTGTTAACGTTTAAGATAAAACTAGTAATTTGTAAAAGTTTTGTATCGTGAGAAGAAAAAAACAACAACAAAAAGTACACATATTGTTTGGTTTAAGGAATTCTACGGCGTAAAACAAAAACGAAACAAAACATGGAAACATGGTATCAATTCCATCGGCCAATAGGAACTTTTGAGAAGAAAACGACGAGGAAAAAAAAACAGAAATGCCCAAAAATCAAAACTAAACTCTAATCGATAAATAAAAAATGATAGTAAAACAAAACCAGAAAAAAAGTGCACCTAGCGGATTAAAATGATGAATTTATTCCTCGTGCTTCTTATGAGAAAAGTAGACTATCCGTAGCCAATTTGCTAGGGGCTTTTATGTATACGAAAATATGAAATATACGCAGTTTATACAAAGTTTATACACGTTGAAGTGAAATATCGTAAATATAGTCAATTTATACGCATTTAACTGAAATATTCGTAGAGTTGCTGTGATAAATGTACATGTTTGTCAACACAATCAAAATCGTATCGGCCAAACAAAAACTAAATTGTGTAACTGAACGAATTATAAAATTAACGTTTTTCTTCGATAAAGTCGGAAATTATCGAATATGCATTAAAAATTTAATACTATTTTTAAAACTCAATTCTAATCAATATCTTTTGATTGTACATTTTTTGTATTATAATTAATGAAAAAAAAAAAAAAAATATAAATGACAATAGTTTTGATGTGATCTGAATGTCAATAATAAAAAAATGTAACATAACATTGCCGGGATCATTGCATTTTTTGAAGCATTCATAGCGCAGAAGACAGCGTGTCAGTCTCTTAATCAGATATATGAAGATTCGATTCTCGCATTGGGCAATTTTTTTTTTTTTTTTTTTTTTTTCGTAAAATCATATTTTTTTCAATTTATTATAATATGTACGAAAAAAAATTTACAACCAAAACATATTGATTAGATTTGAGTTTTATTTTAAAAATAATAATAAATGTTCAACCTCCAATGAATAGTTGATTTTGTATGGAATTATTTATTGAAATTGTTGAATGAAAAGTAAATTCGGTAAATCAACATTTTACTGAAGAAAAAAAGTAAATTTGATGGTTCGTTTGTTTACTTTTAGTTTTGCCGATTGGATTTTGAATGAGCATATGGACGCCATTTTCAACATTTGGAGATACACTTATACGAATTTATACGCATTTATATGAATTCGGACTTATACGCACAATAATTCGCGAGTCGAAAAATATGCGAGCATAGCGCATTATACGCAATATATATGCAATATGAATATATTTTTGACATAAAAGCCCCTACCCAATTTGTGACCTAACATAAGTATATTGCCCAAGGGAAATCAATCAAAACATTTTGTCAATGAATGATTAAACGCGACCTTGTTTAACAAAGATAACGCACTTTTTGACTTTATTTTTAAACATACATCTTATTGTCTTTACAAGAAATCAGTGTCGTGATTATAAAATCCCAACCAAAAATAGAACTAGTCGATGGATTTTTAGACACAAATTTGGCAGAAAATAAAATCCAAATAAATGTCGTCTGTAAATTCACGCACTTTGTCGTATTTTGATGACAAATCTAAAGCATACGGGGATTTTTGTACCACATAAATTGAACAGAAGTTATCCAAACGAAAAATATTGTAATGAAGTCCATTGTTAATATGTCAATATATTAAAATGCGGAAACTAATGCATACGACGTCAAACAGAAAAGAATGAAGATGAAAAAAAGCCCCCCGCATCAGATCAAAAGAACATTGTAAACTGTGTTTATTTACGTGCAGATGAGGCAGATCAAGAATTTTATTGTTTATGATAATTGAATGTCACACTGACCAACACCGGTTGATTCCTGCATCTGCGCATATACCACACCAACTCATATATCTAAAAATATTAGCAACTAAAATCAATGAGCGGATTAGAACAATGAACTACGCGAAAAAATGATATTGGATTGATTCTGAATAATCTCCACCAAAATCAACAACAACAACAAACAAAAAGCATTTGCATCGAATGCTATTTCTTGTTTTCAAAATCATATATATATAAGTACACGCGCTAAATCTGTTTTGTATACACACGATAAAAATATGCATGCATTAGTTAAGCGTTACCTTGAAATTATTCAAATAGAGAGGTATGAGTAAAAAAAATGTTTAGCCTTCTGTTGAATCCAGCAGATTTCTTGGTATTGCTCGATAAACAAATTGCAAGTTCCAAAAAAATTTATTGAACATATTCCTTCATGTTTTTTTTTTTCTGTTGTTAGTGTTACTTTTCTTTCTTTTTTCTGTCTATTGCATCGGACCGAATATGAAATATAGGTGCGAACAAAAAACTATTTACACTTACAGGTTTTATATAAATTACTGAATAAAAATCAAAGAATAAAAAAAAATCATGGAAACGCATGAACTATATCAACATTTGAAGTAATTGTAAACGGTATACTTATTTGTATATTCCATGTACGTGTTTAGCAGAGCAAAGTGCGATTTTTTTAAAACATCTTTTCAGTGGAACATTGGCAATCGGGATTTCGAATGGACTCCAGTTGGTCTTCATAAAAAAACAACATATTTACTATTTTGAAATGGTAAACGCTTTTTTCCTCTTCGTTTATAGACTAAGAGCCACTGAACTAAGGATGTGTTATTTCTACTTTATGGATGATAATTGGTTTGAAAGTTATTTTAAAAATTACTTTAACCGTAGAAAATAAAATTGTTTAAGTTTCTCACTTATTAAGGTGAAATCTGATTAATTGAAAACATAATAAAAACTATAGTATTTTTTAATTAAGCTTTACGTTTGATTTAGTTCGAATAATATAAACAAGTACATAAATTTCTTAAATTCCAAATATCTGCATGAAATGTTCAATACCGATCAAAATCTGATCGATTAAAATTGTTAAAAAAAACATTAATTTTTCTTTTTGCTTTATGTATGAAATGTAAAATATATTATTTTTTATGTCCAATAAACTTAAATTTTAAATATCTGCATCGAAACATTCATAATTATTGAAATCTGAATTCTTATTTTTTCATACAAAATACTGTGAAATTTGAGGTTATGTTTTGTTTTCATAGTATTTTGTATGAAAGAATAAGAATTCAGATATTAGTAATTATGAATGTTTCGATGCAGATATTTAAAATGTAAGTTTATCGGACATAAAAAATAATATATTTTGAATTTCATACATAAAGCAAAAAGAAAAATTAATGTTTTTTTTTAACAATTTTAATCGATCAGATTTTGATCGGTATTGAACATTTCATGCAGATATTTGGAATTTAAGAAATTTATGTACTTGTTTATGTTATTCGAACTAAATCAAACGTAAAGCATAATTAAAAAATACTATTGTCTTTATTAAGTTTTCAATTAATCAGATTTCACCTTAATAAGTGAGAAACTTAAAAATTTTATTTTCTATGGTTAAAGTAATTCTTAAAATAACTTTCAAACCAATTATCATCCATAAAGTAGAAATAACACATCCTTAGTTCAGTGGCTTTTAGTCTATTACAACGTTGCGTTTGATATGACCGTTTTTGGATCGATTTTTCGTTTGATATCTGGCTGTGTTGCAAACTGTGTGTGTTGCAAACTGTATGTTTACTTTGAGCTGAACAAAATTTTACTAAAACAATGAGTGTTTTTGAATATAAATATCGTTTTTATTCATCAATTTTCTTTTTTTTTTATGTACAGCTGCGTTTTTTTTTGCCGAAAAGAAAGTCGAAAATATTACCGAGAATCTAATAAAGAAAACATTTTTTTAATAACAATTAAATTCACAAGATGCGCAAATAATCAAGGGAAAAACTACAGTGGTGATAACAAATTTAAATATGGTAACAGAGCTGAAATTTTCACACTGTGTGTGCGCACACTGTGATGTGCGTGCTGTATTGAATTTGTGCATGCACACACAGTGTGAAAATTTCAGCTCTGGTTGTCAGCACTGAACTCACTAAACTGTGGTGAAATTGATATTTAAATAAGTTCGCGTTCGTCACAGTAGTGTCGATTCACTTGACTGTCTATTCAAATTGTCTTTTATTATTATTATTATTATTAATTACTTGAAAAAAAATAAAAAAAAAGAACCGAAAAAGTGTTCGCCTAAGAATTGAGCGTTAAAGTTGGTAGTAACACCAAACTGTGTTGAAATTAATATTCAAACAATTTCACGATTGTCATCGTATTTTTTCTACATTGAAAAAAATTAAAAAGTGAGATTTCTCAAAGTTTTATTATTTATTTTTTTTATATTTTTAAGGTCTAGTCAAAGCTCGGATAGTTAAGAAAATGGAACTCTGGCGAAAAGAATCTCACTTGTCACTCTGCTACGACAGAGATTCTTTTCATACGTCAGATGATGGCCATTCGTAGCAAAGAATGATAACTGGGATTCTTTTTTTTTCCGTCAGAGTTTCATTTACTCAACAATTACTAATAGTCTATTAGAGAGTTTTTATTTTTAATAAAAAAAGGAATAAATAAATTGAAAAATTGGGGGAACTATTTCAATTAATTTTTTTCATCAATTGAAAGAGGAATAATCACGATAACGATCATAAAATTGTTTGATCATTGATTTCAACACACTTTGGTGATTACTGTGCTACCAATTTTACCGTTTAATTCTTGGGCGAAAATACTATAGCAGATTTGGCCCTTCTTTAGCAAAAACTTAAAAAAGACTAACATTTTATTTTGTATTTTTTAATGAATCATAATGAAAAACTATGTTCGTTTATATTTGACTTAAAAATATTCCGCAATAAGTATATGGCTTTCGTGTTTTTTTCGTTTGAAAAATTATTTGTTCTTTGTTCGTAATAGATTTTTTATTGTAATTTTTATAAATTGTCTTACATTATTGGAAGCTCAAATATAAACGAACGTAGTTTTATGTGTTTCATTAAAACATACAAAATAAAATGTTAGTCTTTTTTAAGTTTTTGCTAAATTTTTTTCTATATTTTTTCAAGTCTAAACAGTTCGCTAAGTGAAGACAGTGTAACAGATTATATACAAAGGTATAAAACAAATAAATTTAAAAAATCAAAATCTCTATATAGTTTTTGTTTAACTAAGAGTATAAGGAAATAATCCAGTTTATAAAGATTGATTTAAATAACAAAATAAATTTAACAATTTAACCGATTCTATATTGTGAATGTCCGTTCCATTTCCACTATATTTTTATTAATTTATTGTTTGATTGACAAAATATATTTTTCAGTCCCGAAGAGAATCTCGAATTTCAAAATTAAGTAGGGAAAAGAGACCATGTCTCACATGGATCATATCATAAACGAAAGGGAAAGCGTCATGTTAACAAAAAATATGATATAATATGAAGAAGAAAAAAAATCTTATTGTGCTAAAACGAATTACTGAACCGAAAAAATTTTGTACATGAATTAATATCATTCACTCAAGTAATCAAGGATCTGCTTGTTTATTTCTTTCGAAATTCCGTCTGTGTAATTTTGTTCACATTTTCATATTTTTAGTCTCCTGTACGGCAGATGAGTTGATTTGCCGTTCGCTTTTTTTTCTTCTTTTCTTTTCACACTCTCGGTGTTATATTAAATGGCATAGATAAAAAAAAGAAAATATGCGATAGCAATTAATGTATACAAGGCTGTTTACACTTCAGTTATTTCTTAAATGATATAATTTCGTGCAAAAAACACGATGTATAAACAAAGGCCCTGTACAGGGGCGTAACTAGGGAATTACTTATCTGAGGGTGCTCATATTTCACCCAGTGATAGCCAACTAGTTTAAACTGGTCCCGATTGTTAGAAAACCATTTTTGGACCAGTTGGGACCAGTTTTTGGACCTGTTTTTTTCCTCAAAATTCTTCTTTTTTTGTACAAATTTTCTTCGAAATCGGACAACATTTGAATTTTTGCGAATTGTGGCGATTTTTGACGTTTTTGCCCCATAACTTCAAAAAGTTCCAAAAACCCCCCCCCCCCCTTTTTTATTTCAAAATATGTCTTTTTTTGGGGTCAGCTATCACTGGGTGAAATATGAGCACCCTCAGATAAGTAATTCCCTAGTTACGCCCCTAGCCCTGTAAACAATTTACTGGTTTGTTTTTCTTCTTTCACAATTTACCATGTCTGCCTGAGTGGTCGTCGTCATCGTCGGCAGTAGCAGCACATAAATGAATAAACAATATCATTTCAATGAAAATCGATGTGAACATTTCAGAAAATATGAACACTTAGATCAACCAACCACAAGACGATGGTGAATTAAAATCATTCGTTTCCATGATACATTTAGTTGATTTGTTATGCCAATGAAGGTTGAGTGTAACCATTCTCCAACATTAATATTGTAGTAATAAAAAAAGAAAATCATAGTTATTTTACGTGAATAACAATGTTGTCCACTCAATCACAAACAAATGAATTAAATTCAGTCATTTCGTTAGATACAGATGTTCAGATTAATTCACATGGAACACAAGCATTTATTCACGAATCTGCTCAGGTAATACATTTACTGCGGATATCAGTTTGCTGTAGTGACATTTTTATTTGTACTTGGTACTAAAAAGAAATCTTATTTTGAACAGGCAAAATCTAATCATTCCACAAAATGTTTGACGGAATCTAATGGTCAAAAGTTCGGTGTTAATGTCGTCTCCGAAAATCGAGAAATACATTACACCAATTCCGGAAAGCGTAGAATAAAACATGACGAGAGAGGAGAAGCAAAGAAAAGAAAACTAAATGAAGGGTCATCATTTTCCGAAACTAAAGAAACAGCAACAACTGTTTTATCGAAGGATGAAAATATTTTCGATACACATTGTTCGAGTTAGAAGATAAACCTTTATTCAACTGTTCACTGTGGCTATGACAGCCGAAGACTGGATGCTTACAATCTTTTGCACCAAGCCTTTTATACAATTTTTTGACTTAATTTAATTTCCTTATTTGGTGACAATTTTTGATGTTTTGATCAAATTCCCTAATTTGGTTATATTTCTGTGATGACAACATTTGTCTCTATTTTGGAATACATTTCTTTAATTACTTCACTCTTGAGGTTCTCATCCAACTTTTTAATTTCAATTAACTTGCCAGTTATAGGCAACACAAATATACCAGCCTATTATCATTCGTTTATTCATTTTCGTATGATCCAATTAACATATTCATTGGATCAAATCATTTTGACCATATGGTCACAACTTTGCAGAATTCCCTATTTGGATGATAAAATTACATTAAATGAGACAATAATAAAATAAATTAGCGGTTTTTGTGTGTATCGTGACAATCTTCGCGAACTATATGTGACTAATCCTTTCTGTGTTTTAACTTTCTTATTTTCTTATTTTCGATATACTTGTTGTCTAACGTTAGGCGTTTTTAAGGTCAAACTTTGTAATCCATCAACTTAATCAAACTTGTTTCTCAGCTTTGCTTATTTTTGTGTTAGCTTATTTGTTTTGAGACTTCAACATTCTGGCCCCTTAAAAATTCATTAATTTTTATTACATATTTTCCCCCCTTCTTTTTTTTTTTTTTTTTTTTTTTATTATATTTTTTTTTTTTTTTGCTTTTATTCTTCTTCTTTCATAGGAATTAATATACCAAGTTTGACTACTGGTCGTTTATATGTTCCGGTAGATGTTTTTATGATTACTGTCCGCACCAAGTTATCTGTTCCCGTAAGAACCTCTTGAACTCTTCCCATTTTCCATTTTAAGGGTGGTACGTTTTCTTCTTTAATTATTACCAAATCTCCAATTTTGATGTTTCTTTGTATTTTCAACCATTTTGATCTATTTATCAAAGTACCTAAATATTCTTTATGCCACCTTTCCCAAAAATGTTGAGTCATTTTTTGCAAATGTTCCCAACGGTTAAGACGATTTGTTGGTGATTCCTGATAATCCCTTTCATCTGGAAGTCTTATTAACGCTTCCCCTATTAAAAAATGTCCCGGAGTAATAGCATTGAGAGATGTTGGGTCATCTCCTAATGCATTCAATGGTCGTGAGTTTACACATGCTTCTACCTGACTTAAAATTGTAGCATATTCTTCAAAAGTTAATGCTGTTTCACCTATTATTCTAATCAAATGATATTTTGCAGATTTAACTGCTGCTTCATATATCCCACCCTGATGAGGAGCTCCTGGTGTCGTAAATGTCCAGGTTAAATCGAATTTCTCTTCTAATCTGTGAGCATTGTTTTGAATTTCTTCTAACACTGCCTTTAAATAATTGTTAGCTCCTACAAAATTTGTGCCATTATCTGATATGATTCGTGTAACTATTCCTCGTCTTGATATTAACCTGCGTAGTGCGGCAATGAAAGCCTGCGTACTTGCATCACTTACGAGTTCTAAATGAATCGCTCTTGTTACTAGACAAACAAAAACTGCAATCCAAGCTTTTGTTATTTTTGGTAATCTCCCTAAATTAGATCTTATCAAGACTGGTCCCGCGTAATCAACTCCTATATTACTGAATGCTCGCTGTGGCATTGTTCTGTAGTTTGGTAATGATGCCATTAATTGTTCAGCAGTTTTCAATCTTAATCTGAAACAAATAGGACATTTCCCTAAGATTGTTTTGATTAATCTTCTCACTCCCACGATCCAAAACTTTTGGCGAATATATTGTAATGTAAGCTGATTCCCGCCATGTCCAGTTTTAGCATGAGCATCTCTGATTAATAATGAAGCCAGAGCTCCCCCCCGATCCAAAATTACCGGATATTGTTCGTCTTTGGTCAAATTTTGACTTCGAATTCGGCCGCTAATTCGAAGACATTGATCTTCTTTATCCCAAAAATTTACCAAACCCCGAAGTAATACTGGACGGTTGTTCTTACCAGCTTCAATTTCCGCCGGAAAAGTATTTGCCTGATCCATTTTAATTATCAGTTTGTTCGCCTGCTGTAGCTCTTCCTGGGAAAAAATACCAACCTTTCTTACGTTAGGATTCTTAAAATTGAAAAGTGATCTGAGTATCGTTGCTGCTACTCTTATTAATTTTTTCCATTCGCCATACGTTTCTATTAATGGGAATATGTCTTGCCTGTCTAACCTAAATTTAAACCATTTTCCTCTCAGTAATTTATTTGTTGAAAATTCAACAAAATGAATGGTTTTTTCTTCTTTCCTTGTTTCTTCATATTCCTTGTTGCTAAGTTCTGTTGTAGTTGGCCAATTGCTCTGGTTTTCTCTCAACCAATTTGGACCCTTCCACCATTTATCTTCCTTATGTAATTCTGCTATAGTAGATCCTCTTGATATCAAATCAGCTGGGTTCTCTAACCCTGATACCCAATCCCATTCAATATTGAAATTTTCGTTCTTCGTTTGGATGTTTGCTACCCGATTTGCTACGTAAGTTTTTAATGTAATGGATGGTTTTTTCATCCACTGTAGAATTATTTGCGAATCAGTCCAACAGAATATCTTTATCCTTTCTTTGTCGAAAATCGGCAAAATAATTTCCATCAAATTTACCAATAAATTTGCTGAGCATAATTCCAACCTTGGAATTGAAACCACTTTTAAAGGCGCGACTCGCGATTTTGACGCTATTAATTCCACTCTATATGAATTGTTTTGCCGAATTCTGGAGTAAATAACTCCTCCATATCCTTTCTCTGAAGCGTCACAAAATCCATGTAATTGGATATTGACTTTACCTTTGATTCCCAACCACCGATCTATTCGGATTAACTGAATCCTTTTCAAATCCTCATTAAAACTGGTCCAATGCGTTTTTAAAAGACCTTCAACCTCCTGGTCCCAATCTAGGTGATCTTTCCAAAGGTTCTGTATTATCATTTTTCCTTTCATGATAACTGGCCCTATGAACCCGTTTGGATCATACATCTGTCCAATCTTGGACAAAATCTTACGTTTAGTCCATTTTACATTGGAATCCTCTTCATTTTTCATTTTAAAGAAAAAATAATCCTCCCTTAGATTCCAAAACAGACCCAATACTGATTCATTTTCTAGCTCTTTCAATTCTATTGTTTCAAAACCCTCACCGTTTGCTTTCCATTTTGTAATATTGAATGCACCTTTTTTTAAAATCTCTGACAATTCTTTTTTGATCTCATTAGCTTCCGTCATGTTGTCTGCTCCTGTTAAGAGATCATCGACGTAAAAACAATCTTTGATGATGCTGGCCCCCCTGGGAAATTGTTGAGCGTTGTCCGTTGCACATTGGATTAATGCTCTAATTGCACAATGGGGAGCGCACGCCTGCCCGTATGTCACCGTATTTAGCCTATATGTTTTAATTGGTTCCTTTTCATTTGGCCTCCAAATAATTTTTTGGTATTTTCTATCTTCTGGATGAATTAAAATCTGTCGGTACATTTTCTCTATATCTCCTGTTATACCGATTTTATACCTTCGAAAATTGATTAATATTAAAAATAAATCTTTTTGGAGTTTTTCTCCCACCAGTTGAGTGTCGTTCAAAGAAACTCCCGATGAGGTTTTTGAAGATGCATTAAATACAATCCGAAATTTGTTGGCTGAAAACACTCCATGATGAGGTGTATAATAACCATCTTCACGAATGTCCCATATTTCGGTCATGTGTCCCAATGTTTCGTATTCACTCATAAAATTTCGATATTTTTCTCCAAATTCACTATTTTTATTCATTTTTCTTTCTGTTGAAAAGAACTGTCGTAGTGCTATATTTTTGGATTTACCTAATTCAGTTATTTTCTCGTTAAATGGCATTCGTACCATGTATCTACCTGATTTATCCCTTGTGTGTTGTTTAATGAAAATCGTTTCGCACTGTTCTTCCTCTAAAGTTCGCTTTTTGATTCGATACGGAATTTCTTCTACCTCCCACAATTTTTGAATTTGTTTCATTAATTGAATATTAGAAATTTTATTTGAAACGATTCCCACTATACAGTTTGGTATGATACTTGCTTTTCTTTCAAGAATTATATAACCTAGTTTAGAATCATGAGCAATGGCTAAATTATCATTTGATTTTATTATATTTGGTTCTATTATTCTAATCCAAATTCCAGCTCCCAACAGGACGCTAATTTTTCCAGGTTTATTATAATACCTGTCTGCCAATTGATTTTCTAAATATTCCCACCTTATATTTGTTTGTGGGGAATACGTAGTAATTTCATTTATTATATAGAATTTTTCCCAAATCTTTTTATTATCTCTTAATCTTATAGATAACCAAATTTCTCCTGTGGCACATCCTAAATTCTTGCCACCTATACCCGTAAACTTTTTATGAGTTTTATAATGGGTTTCCCTTAAGTCTTGAATCACTGACGTAGTTACTAAATTTACCTGCGATCCATTGTCGCATAGTGCTCTAGTTTCTATTTCTAACCCTTTTTTTCCTGATATTTTAATTCTTGCTGTCCCTAAGATAATCTGCTCTTCTTCGTGTTGTGTAGCATGATATACGCCTCCCGTTTCTCCTGTACTTTCTTCTCTTTCTTGGTTCTTATTCGTCACTCCACTCGTCTTCCATCCCTGCAGGTATTTGAGCTGTTGCTTTTTTTGCTTCTTGCATGAGTTGCTTCCTTTTTGTTGTGTTGGTTGTGTTGGTTGCATTTCGTTGATTTGAATTCCCTGAGTTTGAATTGAGATTTCTTTTATTCTCGTCATTCTCCTTTTTATAGCATAATAAAATATGGTGAGGTCCACCACAATAAGGGCAATCCTTGTTTTTGCATTCGCCCAACTGATGCTTTAATAAGCATTTGAAGCACATTTTAAATGATCTGATAATGTCGGTCCTCACCTTTGCACATTCTGCCTTCAGGACATTACATCCCCAAATATAATGTGGCCCTTTGCATACTGGGCATTCTGGTTTCTTTTTATCTCTGCTTTCGGGATTAACTTGAAATATTTTCCTTGGTCCCTTTTGGCTAGCAGTTGGCTTGAGTAACTTCACCAGCCGATCTCCCTGTGTTGGTTGGAGATCTAATGCGCGAATCTCTAGGAACTCCAATAATTCTGTTATCTGTGTTGTATCTCTTCTGCCCAATTTTTGTTTCCAATCATGCCTCGTCTCTTCATCTAACTTGGTCATTACGATTAACGCTACAAATGGATCCCAGTTGCTTACATCTACCTCTAAAGTTGGGAGCGCCCTTAACATCTGGTTGGTTCCATCAACAATGGCACGTAAATTTGCAAAATTTGGTCGATGAGTTATGGCAGGTATTTCCAAGAACCGTCGAATATATTCCTGTCTCATTTCATCCTTTCTATCGAAGCGTTTCTTCAAATCGCCCCAGGCTGACGCATAGTTGATTCCCAAAAGCTGATAACCCTTTATGGTATCCAATGCTGTTCCCCTCAGATGGCTTCTGAGTTGATGAAACTTTAGTGTGTCTGACAGATTGTTGTTGTTATGGATTAGATATTCGAAAAAATCTCTAAACGACAACCATTCCGTTGGGTCTCCATTGAAATATGGGAGACTTATTGTGTCCAATTTTAGCTGAACCACTTCCTCGGTTCGCCTTTTCATCCCCTCCACTGGTGTGCGAATTACAACCCCATCTTCATCATCATTTATTTCCACACTTTTTCTTGGCCTTATGAGTCCCGATGGACCTGCCTGGTTTTCATCGGCTCTTGCTAATTTTCCTTCTAATTCGCGTATTGTTTGCAATGCATTCTCGAGTTTTTTTTCGATGTCCCTCTTCTCCTGTTGAATTGATGATAGCTCAGCATTACCTGTGGTTTGCTTGGCGTTTTCTTTGCCAATGTGCCCCTTTAACCATGCAGTTTGTTCCTCCACTGTTCTAATCAAAATTTTCTCGTTCAATTTTTCACTCATCATTTGAACCTGTTTCTGTAATTTATCCTCAGTCAGATGTTTCTGTTGATCACTAGTCATTGAAGTAATGTCAATTTGCGCTACATCTTCTAACTCCTTCTTGAAAATTGCTTGTAGTTCCCTTAAATCCTTTTCTAATGCTTCTCTGGTGGCGGTACGTATATATTCGTGAGTTAATGATTTCAATTTGTCAATTATACGTTGCTCTGTTTTGATAATGTCCTCATACGTAGGTTTTTTCACACCCACCGTTCCAGCCCCCGGCAGTTGTGGAGGTTCCTCAAATTGCTCCAATGTTGGTTTAATTAACTCCTGTATTTCTTTCTTCATTTGAGCAGCTTGTACCTTTATATTTCTCCATTGGGTGGCATCCATTTCATCGATGTCTCCTGGGTGTACTGCATCCCAAAGTTCGACTAGCTTTTTTTCGTCGTCTTCTGATTGGGTGATCATTTGGCGTAACGTTTTTAAATCAGTTTTTTCCAAATATTCCGTTGTTATGCTTTCTCTGGAACTTTGTAATTTCTTTAAGAGATCTTTAATCTCTTTCACTTGTGCAACTGTGTCACTCATTTCCTTTTTTTTTTTTTTTTTTTTTTGAAACACTCACACAATTTTTAACTTTGGAACTATTATAAATGGGTAACTCTTTTTTGATTTGAAGTATTATTTCCCGATTACGTCCTTTTTATTCTAATAACAATTCATATATTTCTTTGTTTTAGTCGACGTGCTTTTCTAATATCTTGACTTAGTTCTTGTCACTTAGATTACTTTCAAATGTTTACGTTATTTTAGTTCACTTGAATTTTTTTTTTTTTATTAATTGTTTCCTTCGCGCCCCTGCATTTCTGCAGAGTTTGAGTCCAGAAACAAAGTTCGTTTTCCTTCGCGCCCCTGCAACTTGCAGAGTTTGAGTCCAGAAAACTTTCCCTTTTTTTACACTGTCACTATCACTGTCACTGTCCCTTTCCGGGCGCCAATGTTCGAGTTAGAAGATAAACCTTTATTCAACTGTTCACTGTGGCTATGACAGCCGAAGACTGGATGCTTACAATCTTTTGCACCAAGCCTTTTATACAATTTTTTGACTTAATTTAATTTCCTTATTTGGTGACAATTTTTGATGTTTTGATCAAATTCCCTAATTTGGTTATATTTCTGTGATGACAACATTTGTCTCTATTTTGGAATACATTTCTTTAATTACTTCACTCTTGACGTTCTCATCCAACTTTTTAATTTCAATTAACTTGCCAGTTATAGGCAACACAAATATACCAGCCTATTATCATTCGTTTATTCATTTTCGTATGATCCAATTAACATATTCATTGGATCAAATCATTTTGACCATATGGTCACAACTTTGCAGAATTCCCTATTTGGATGATAAAATTACATTAAATGAGACAATAATAAAATAAATTAGCGGTTTTTGTGTGTATCGTGACAATCTTCGCGAACTATATGTGACTAATCCTTTCTGTGTTTTAACTTTCTTATTTTCTTATTTTCGATATACTTGTTGTCTAACGTTAGGCGTTTTTAAGGTCAAACTTTGTAATCCATCAACTTAATCAAACTTGTTTCTCAGCTTTGCTTATTTTTGTGTTAGCTTATTTGTTTTGAGACTTCAACACACATATTGTGAAATTTAATAATGCAACAGCTCATCTGATCTCTCCAACAGTTCAGACACAATCATATGAAGCATCAATTCCGTTAACCATTGCTCCAATTGTTTTTGAAGTTGGTGAAGTTGTTTGGGCAAAAATAAAGGGTTTCGCCCCATGGCCTGCTAAAATAAAGACATTTTCATCGAATAAAAAAATGGTGGTCGTCGTTAGTAGTATACATATGTACATTTCGTCCAACTATAGGTCGAGCGGGGGGTTTAGCGCAGAACAAATTTGTATGGAAGAATGTGCGGGGAGAGGAAGTACTTTTCCACTTTTTCGCTGCTGTCGGGCGAGAGCAGCGAAAAAGTGGAAAATATGCACTCATGCGCAATGATCCCACCACCACCGCCGCCGCCGTCGCTATACCTATCTGTTGAGATGACGAAATGTACATATGTGTTGTTTTTCCTATTTTTTTTTTCTCGTTATGTGAATGAATGTGAAAGAAAAGGACAAAAAAATAGGGAAAAAAAAAATGTTGTTTGGAGAAAAGCGTCTTGACACGTCGAACGCATGTTTCCAACTGAAACAAAACAAGAAACGGAAATGGAATATATTCGATGGAAAGGAGCGCGCACACACACCTCTCATTAGAACAGGTGTACGGAAAAAAAACAATCGTTTTTTGTTGTTCACAGTGTGTTTTTATTTGCATAAAAATGTGATGTCATTTTATTTTATTTTATTTTTGTACACGAAACATTTATTAATGGATAAAATGTGCGCGACTCTTTGATGAAGCCCATGCAAATTTATTGAAAATGAAGTATTTTCATGAAATTGAACCTCAAATTGAACTATTTTCATGAAATTGAACCTCAAATCGAACTATTTTCATGAAATTGAATCTCAAATCGAACTATTTTCATGAAATTGAACCTCAAATCGAACTATTT